>ML439014.1:0-70175 GCA_005239525.1 Nicotiana knightiana
TGTTTCCTTTCACCAGTTGGAATAGGAACTTCAATCCTAATCCCTGAACACAAAGGATTAGATATTTTCGTTTAATTCCTTCTTTAGGAGTATTTTTTGTAGGAAATTCCAAGCAAATAAAAGATAAAAAGAAAAAAAATGTTTTAGAACCCAACAAAAATTTTCATTCGAAAAAAGGGTCAAATCAAATCAAAATACCATAAATATTTTCTCTTCTTTAGAAACGTCTTTCTTGGAGACCCCAATTTTTGAAAAAAAAATCCAAAAGAAAAAAAATATTTTCCTTCAATTCCCTCCTTAGAAAATCCCAAACAAATAAGGAAAAAGGAAGAGATTTTTTAAAACCCAAAAAAATTATTTCCTTCTTTTTTTTTTTTTTTGAAATCTTTCATTCGAAAACAACAACAAAAAAAAAGTAAAATAAAAAACCAAAAAAAAAAGTTTTCCCTTCTTCAGAAGTATTTTTCCCAAAAATTAAAAAAAAATATCAGAAAAACAAAAGAGAAAAATAAAAAAAGAATTCATTTTCTTCTTTAGAAGTCTTTTTTCGCAAATGTCATAAATAATTGAAAAGTTGAAGCCCATAAAATATTTTCGCTTTTCTTCAAGAAGTTCACTTTTGGAAACTATAAAGAAAACTCGAGAATAATTGAAATCTTTCCTTTGTAGAAGTCTTTTTAAAAGAAATAAAATAAAAAATAAAAAATAAAAAGGAGAAAAAGAAAACAAATCCAATCAAAATTCAGTAAAAAAAATATATCTTTCTAAACCTCTTCAGAAGTCCTTTTCTTCCCTAAAAACAAAAATTAAAATTAAAAAATCAAAAATTCAAAAAGATATTCTCTTTCTTTTACAGAAGTCTTTCTTCCAAAAAAAAAATCAGAAACAACAATCCAAAAATATTTCCTTTTTCTTTAGAAGTTTTTATTTCAAAAATTAAAATAAAAATTAAATTCAAAAAAAGAAGAAAAACAAAATCAAAATCCAAAATACATATCATCAAAACATCAAAATCCAAAAAGCTTCAAAAGAGATTAAAGAAAAGAAAAAATTAAATCAAAAATCTAAAAAAAAAATATATTTTCTTGAGTTTTAGAATCCTTTCTTTCAAACATTTCAACCAAAACATCAAAAAATAATAATAATAAAAGAGCCAAAAAAATATTTTTTTTCTTCTTTTAATGCCTTCCTTTCAAAAATTCAAAAATGAAATAAATGAAATTCAAAAAGAGTTAGCTTTATTTACTTCATTCTCAATCTTCCCGAACTACGCAAGATCTGATTCATACAGCGTCATGATACGTAGGCAATCCCCATCGGATTCGATCATAGGCATAAATAAATTGAGTGAAAATTAGATTAAAAAAAATTGAGTGAAAAATAAAGAAAAGAGCGAAATCAATGAAAGAAAAAAGAGAAAGAGAAGAGTGACAAAATAAATGAGAAAAAATAAAGAACGAAAATAACAAAAAGAGAAAGGAAAAGAAATCAAGATATGGAAAATTCAAAAAAAAAAGAGATAAAATTGGAAAGGGACATCTAAAGGCCGGGATGAAACATGCAACCGTTCAAACACATTGTAGAAGCGTTTAACATATTTTTTTTCTTCTTTTAATGCCTTCCTTTCAAAAATTCAAAAATGAAATAAATAAAATTCAAAAAGAGTTAGCTTTATTTATTTCATTCTCAATCTTCCCGAACTACGCAAGATCTGATTCATACGGCGTCATGATACGTAGGCAATCCCCATCGGATTCGATCATAGGCATAAATAAATTGAGTGAAAATTAGATTAAAAAAAATTGAGTGAAAAATAAAGAAAAGAGCGAAATCAATGAAAGAAAAAAGAGAAAGAGAAGAGTGACAAAATAAATGAGAAAAAATAAAGAACGAAAATAACAAAAAGAGAAAGGAAAAGAAATCAAGATATGGAAAATTCAAAAAAAAAAGAGATAAAATTGGAAAGGGACATCTAAAGGCCGGGATGAAACATGCAACCGTTCAAACACATTGTAGAAGCGTTTAACTGTTAGGTGCATTGCATCCCAATATGCGATTTCCTATATGTTAAAACGTCTCAAAACTAACAAGGTTGTTTGGTGTGCAATATTAGCCAGGTTTTGGTGGTTGGTTTTGTTGGTAGTCTGGTTTCCCATCCTTCACAATGTCCAAAGGTAGAGACGGCCTTCGCCGGTAATATGCCAATCATCGGTCCTGAGGATAGTCTGTCATCGGCTATTCCGCAGCCGGAATCAGCAACTGCTGAAGAAAGCAGAATGTTGCGTCGCCGCATGTTGGAGATGTGGGACGCCTGGTCTAACGGCAGGGAACCGCCAAGTGTAATCCCTGGTTTTCCTGAGTTGATTACAGTTTCAGATGGGTTTTCCAACATCCTTGTGCCCAACCCACTCATCCCATGTGGGCACACTCTAATGGCCCCAGAATGCCTTCTGCGGATCACCCCCAGGCGCCGGGTTCAAGGGCACCGCCAACAATGTTCGCTGTGCCACCAATCTTCACCATGGCACAGCCAACAGTGCCCAAGCCAAACTCTTACCCTCAGCACTCGCAATATGAGTCTCCCATGGGTCAGCAAAAAACAATGAGAAACCCCGAGCAAGAAGAAATGGCTCGGAAGATGAGAAGCTTAGAGAAAAGTTTAAAGAACATACAGGGTTTGAGNATCTATTTCCGGGAAAGCCTTACCGGGATCGCTTCTGAATGATATATGGATCAAGAAATTACTCATTGGCATATATGGGACGATTTGGCCCGAGACTTTGTCCGCCAATTCCAGTATAATGTAGACATCGCTCCCGACAGGAACTCTTTGTCTAATTTGAAAAAGAAAACTGCGGAAAGCTTTCGGGAATATGCTGTCAAATGGCGTGAGCAAGCCGCCAGTGTAAAGCCTCCAATGGATGAAGCAGAAATGGTTACGGTCTTCCTACTAGCCCAAGAGGCGGACTACTTCCAAAATATAATGTCTGCTATGGGTAGACCGTTCGCTGAAGCTATAAAAATTGGGGAGATGGTCGAAAGAGGTTTAGAAACGGGCCGAATTTTGAGTCAAGCTGCTTTTAAGGCTACATCCTAGGCCGTTCAGAATGGTTCGAAGGGTTTGATGAACAGAAACGAGATAGAAGAGGGAGTTATGATGGCTTCAATCTCGGAGGGGGCCCACAGGGCATTCAACCAATCATATATGCTTCCTGAAATCCCAGAACACTATTACCCCTATCAAGATGATGCTGCATATGCCGTGACACCGCCTCCCTGTGCGGTGATGAACACACAACCTTACACACTGCCACAAAATTATACCCAAAATCGAGTTCCACTTCCCAGAAATGCCCATCTTTACCAAGCTCCATATAATCCCCAATCAAATGTTTCCCAATACAATCCTCGCCCAAGAGAACCTTTCAAAAAGAATCAGTTCACCCCTATTGGTGAATCCTACTCTAGCTTGCTCCAAAAATTGGCCAGGTTAGGTCTGTTGCAGCCAGTTGCCCCAAACCGGTCGAACCCCGAGTCCCCCTCGCACCGGACTGATGCTAAATGTGAATACCTTTCTGGAGCCGTGGGGCATGACACTGAAGAATGTTGGACTCTCAAAAGAGCAGTGGAAGATCTCATCGAGGTCCATGCAATAGTGCTTAGGGATGAAGATGACCCCAATATGATGAACAATCCCCTGCCTGCTCACACTGGGCCGGTGGTCGGAAAGATTTGTGAAGATGAAGAACTTGATCTGGCGCTGAAGGCCATTGCAGCCATTGCCGGGACAGAAGAAAAGCCAAAAACGGTCGCCAAGCCTGAAAGTTCCCCCATCAGATGGGAGTCTCGGTAGCCAGCCTTGCTATCCTTTCTTCGTCCGGATTATCCCAGGGTGTGATTCGGATGTTTTACTTTATTGTCTTACTTTCCGATGTAAACCCTTCTATCCCTTTAAAAAAAACAAAAAATAAAATAAATCAAATGGAATTAATATTTCATTTTCCAAGAGCGTCTCTTTCTTAATCTTGTCCCTTTCTCACTCTACTTTCAGTTCTGTTTAAATGCAGATTTCAATAACATGACATGCTTGCGGACTTCATGCCCGGATCTTAAAACGCTGTCAGACTCCGAAATAATGAATCAAGAATCAAAATGCAAATGAAGTTAGGTCAAGAAAATAAAACAATGAATCAGAACAACCAAAGGAAAATTGGTTCAGATTGGAAGGTTCATACATTACTACAAGAGGACGTCCAAAAGGGTGCGTTTGTATTTGAGGTACATCGAAGGAAATGTCCCTGAAACAACTGTCACCCTAGGTGCAGTCAAAGATCCTAAAACGCTGTCAGACTTCAAAATAATGAATCAAAGATCCGAATGCAAATGAGGATTGGTCAAGGAAATAAAACAATGAATCGGAATAGCCAAAGGAAAATTGGTTCAGAATGAAAAGGTCCATACATTACTGCCAAAAGAGTGCGTTTGTATTTGGGGTAAATCAAAGGAAATTTCCCTGAAACAACTGTCAACTCAGGTTCAGTCAAAAGGTACTATGATTGATCCTCCATATAGCATTAAATGTTCTCCGGTTGAGATGACGAAGGCTTTCATTCTCGCTACCCAAACACTATTAACCCTTTTTGCCAACCCTTTGAGCCGGTTACCTTCCTNCCGCATAAAAGGTTCCAAAGTTGTAATTCAATAAAAATTCTTTTCACCAAAAAACCATGTTCAAGTCCTTCCGATCGATCGCCAAAGATGTCCAAAATTGGAGGATACAGTTGTTTGGAGCAGATACAAGCAATGAGAGAAATTAAAATGAGAGAGTCTTATCGGTGAAAACCCACACGGGCACTGTAAGACGACGGTGAGTAGAAAATTGAAAATGAGAGAGTCTTGTTAGTGAAAACGCAAAGAGCACTGCAAGGCGACGGTAAGAAGAGAAATGAGAGAGGTTAGTTGGTGAAAACCCGCAAAGGGCGCCACTGATCGAAAAGGATAATGAGTCACTGACATGGACACAATCTGGGGCAAGGTTTCTCAATCTCGAGGTGATAATTGTGATGAATTTATGAGAGTCGAACGGTTTACACGGATCAGGCAACCACTCCAAAAGGCATGTCATGTTCATTGAAGTCCGCATGCACTCCAGATAAGTCCTTCTTTCCTTTCCCCAAAAGGGACACCTCTTGTTTAAATTCATTGTCCATTCTGTCATTTATTTTTCTTTGAATCCCTTTCGGTCTAACTCTATTCCGAAACTAAGGCAAAGAAAGGATGGCAAGACTGATTTACAGGGCTCTCTTCTGACACGGAATAATATGCAAAAGGCACCCAGCCTCGTCAGAGGCATCGAGTCGATCCCGACTGGCCACAATGGCTGATGATTCAAACTCAAAACCTTGAAATGAGGAAATCAAATTAAAGTGCCTATAAAGGCGATTGAAGTTATAAAGTTGAGCCCCGCGTGGCTAACCATCTTGGCAAGGTTTGAAGAGCCGAAATACTCCGAATGACCTAAAGTTACAGTTGGAAGAAAAGTTAGGAATGAAAAGCCAATAAAGGCGAAATAAAGTTGGAAAGGTTAAGTCCCACACGACTAACCGTCGCAGCAGAATTTGAGGGGCCAAAACTCCTCCCCAATACTCTGAAAATCCGAAAGAAAAAGCAAGTGAAAAGCCCACAAAGGCAAAATAAAATGATTGGGTCCCACGTGAACGATTGCCATGGTGAAATCCGGAAAGCCAAGGTCCCCATGATTAGAGATGAAACCCAATCCCCAGCAAGCAAACAAGCAAGCAAGTGATTGAGATCTCCGTCAAAAGAACTGAGATCAAGCAGCTGAAAATCAAGGCCGCAAAACCAACCACCGTTTCAAACTAACGAATTGTTCTTTGCTTGAAAATAGGAAACAAGAAACAGGTGCAAAAGAAACCATGCAAAAGGCAGAAGCAATAAAAAGGAATCGCGCAAGAGTTAGAAGGAACTCTGCAGCATTGACTCCAAAGAAAGGGAAGTTTCCTCCAAAAATCTTTTCCCGCGTATATACAAAAAAAAATAATAATAATAATAATAAAACAAAAGAAAGAAGAAATGAAGTTGAATATGATGCGACCCTAAAAGTATCATAGGATCTTCAACCCCTGGCCAAACATTTTCCAACCAAGGATACCTTAGTCCTCAGTTGATTCCAAAATAGGGTCCCGCACCCAAGCAGACACCGGCATAACCTGGTGATCTCTTCCTCCTGGCAACAACATAACTTGTTGATCACTTCCAGACACTGGCATAACCCAGTGATCTCTTTTTCAGGCAACAGCATAACCTGTTGGCCTCCCCGGACACCGGCATAACCCGGTGATCCTCTTGACAACAGCATAACCTGTTGATCACTTCCAGACACTGGCATAACCCAGTGATCTCTTTTTCAGGCAACAGCATAACCTGTTGACCTCCCCGGACACCGGCATAACCCGGTGATCCTCCTGACAACAGCATAACCTGTTGATCACTTCCAGACACTGGAATAACCCAGTGATCTCTTTTTCAGGCCACAACATAACCTGTTGGCCTCCCCAGACACCAGCATAACCCGGTGATCCTCCTGACAACAGCATAACCTGTTGATCACTTCCAAACACTAGCATAACCCGGTGATCTCTTTCTCAGGCGACAACATAACCTGTTGACCTCCCCGGACACCGGCATAACCCGGTGATCCTCCTGACAACAGCATAACCTGTTGATCACTTCCAGACACTGGCAAAACCCAGTGATCTCTTTTTCAGGCAACAACATAACCTGTTGACCTCCTCGGACACCGGCATAACCAGGTGATCCTCCTGACAACAACACAACTTGTTGATCACTTCTAGACACTGGTATAACCCAGTGATCTCTTTTTCAGGCAACAACATAACTGTTGGCCTCCCCGGACACCGGCATAACCCGGTGATCCTCCTGACAATAGCATAACTTGTTGATCACTTCCAGACACTGGCATAACCCAGTGATCTCTTTTTCAGGCAACAACATAACTGTTGGCCTCCCCGGACACCGGCATAACCCGGTGATCCTCCTGACAATAGCATAACTTGTTGATCACTTCCAGACACTGGCATAACCCAGTGATCTCTTTTTCAGGCCACAGCATAACCTGTTGACCTTTCCAGACACCGGCATAATTTGGTGATATTTTTCTTGACAACGGCATAACCCGTTGATCCTTCCCAGACACCAGCATAACCTGGTGATCTTTTCTTGACGACAACATAACTTGTCAATTTTCTTTCCAACATAGGGTCTCCACTCCCTAGTTGATTTTACCTTTAGGCATAGGGTATCCACTCCTTAGTCTACAATAACTCCGGGTGCACCATTCCCGGCTTTTCATTACTTTCAATAATAAAGTAGCATAGATTTTATTACAATAACTCACGGAATTTTCCTTGTGAAAACTGGGGCAGAAAATTTCGTTTGTTTGCTTTGATTTTGCGCAGGTTACAATGAATTTGAGGCGACCAACAGAAGACGTCTCGTTTCAGAATAAGAGAAAAGAAGAAACGAAAAGAGTTGGACCCCAAAGTACAGAAACAGAAAAGATGTGGACCGCTCAAGACAAGATTGAAGTCACAAGCGGTGCATGTCCCGTCTTGACCTGAAAAGTTGAAGAAGATTGAACCAGCACCTATGACTAACAAGCATCAAGAGTCAGATTAGACTCTGCGTGAAGAAACAACCAAGACTCAAGATCAAGCTGCAGAAGACTTATAGATAGGGATATTGTAACTCGTATTTGATAGGTTTAGTTTATTCTTTTTCATTTTTATTTTGGTGTAATAAGGAGCTCAGCAAGCAGTAAGCAGCAGCAACAGCAGTGAAATCACAGCTTTCCGGTAGTCCCAGCTACCAAAACTTCTAGAACTACACTGACCTGATTCCTTTATAGCCAAGGATATGTAGGCAACCCCTGAAGCAAGGTTTGGTCAAAAAGCTTTTTCAAAATGCTTCCAAATGGAGTACTAAACAGGCAAAAATTACTCGTAGTTGCTCACTGTATCTTTGCCCGAAAACTCTTCATGTTGTCGAGCAAAGAGGGGCAGCTGTGAATACCCAATTTTTTCCCTACAAGGAAATTATTCCTAAAATAATCAAAAAATAATTTTTAATGAATTTTAGGAACTTTTCTTTATTTAGTTGCATTCCAAGCATGTTTAATAATTTTAAGATCATAAAAATCATAAAAAAATGTTCGAATCTTGATTTCATTAGCATGTTAGATTTTAAACTTCATTTTTAGGATTTAATCACATTGTAAATGCATCTTCTAAAAAATCAAAATTGCATACATAGTCTTAATTAATTAGTTTTAACATAATTAATTATTTGATTAGTAGTTAAAATGGATAGTTGGTTGATTTTTACAAAGAGTGGTATCAAAATTGGAGTTTTAAACTAAGTGACTAATTTGAAAAGAAGAGATTTAGTTGATTCTTGAATTGGGTTAACCTTGCAAAGGAAAATAGGCCTGCTTTGTTGAAGCCCAGAATTCCTACACACCCAAGCCCACACCTGAATCGGCCCAGCACCCCGTTCAGATGCCTAAACGACCTCGTTTCGCCCTTTCCCCTCACCTATTAAAAATAAAACTAAGACCTAATCTAGATGGCTATGAACCCACCACCGTTTCCCCCTTTTTTCCATCTTCTTCCTCACCATATCATCTTTAATAAACAGAAAACAAGGGACCTCCCTTACAAACACAGCAACAGACTTCACTTTCTTTTGACTACCAAATCTCTAATTTCCTATACCTTTAATCATCAGCAGCTCAAAACATCACTGAAAATACACACACAAAAAAAAATACAACAAGACAGTCATTCATCTCCAGCTCTCATAGTTACCGCCGCCGGAGGTGATGACCGACGACGGCTATAGCTCTTGCCATTGCGATGCCATTGCTGCCTCCATTACCTATCTCCCTTATCTCTGTCTCAAACGCCGATGATTCCATTATAAACGACCACTTTCAGTTTGATACTTGTAGATGTCGTTCAGATCTGACCGTAAACGTGTAGTTCCGGCGACCCTCCATTGAATCCGGCGAAACCAAGCTCAGACCCAGCTCCAAAAACAACCCGAAACAACAGCTCTAAACACTAAAACACAAGATTTTAAGTCGAGGTTCTCGGTACCGTTTCCGGCGAGGTTTTCTATTCGTAATTGTCTGCGGATCCTGTTTTTTTTACTTCAGTGCTGTAATGTGATCAAAGTTCAGAGTAACGTGATTTTGAGAAATATATTGGAAAATTTCACTTCAAATCTGATTGTTCTGCTGTACTTACTGTTTCTTCTTTACTTCTCCGCTGTTTTCCTTTCTTCCTTACTTATTTGTTTCAAGGTATTCCTTAAACTTTGATCTTATAATTGTTTGTAAATCCATGGATCGTACTTGTTGTAGATTGAGTGTTATTGAAATAAGTTCTATGTTTTCCTTGTTGAAATTAATGGTTTATTATGGTTAAACGTGCTACAAGTTTGTTTAAATGTGAAATTCAGCTTAATAAGGATCGTTGTGTTCTATTTCTTCGTTTGGATCATGCATACAGAGTGGATGACTACTTGTTTGAACTAGTTAGACATGAATTTATTATTGAATGAATGATTTGGGACATGACATTGTTTGAGTTTAATGTTAGTAAGATAAAGTTTAATGCCTTAAGCTTGTTGGTTTATGCTTGAGATAAACAATTAGGTGTTCGGTGATGGTATTAATTTTTGAGATGTAATGTGAATTAAGCCTTGAGATGCTTGTGATAATGGCCCATTAACTGAGAAGTGAGGTATTGGACCATCTGAAACTGAGCGGGCTATGTGAGATTAATTAATTAAATTATCGTGACTATGGGTACAGTTCACGTGTCATGGTCATGATACACAAATTCCAACTCAGGAGTGGAAACTCATGCCCCCGACCCTCAACTCTAAACAATTAATAAAAAATACACATAGTAACCACGAGTGCATATCATGTGACGTGTTTGCCATGTGTTCAAAAACAACAAGTGCACGCCATCGTGACTTGCCTAAGATAAATCCATAAACGTTCTGATCGATCTTAAAACTAAAACGCTCTTTCAAAAAATAGAAAACATAATGAATTAAACGAACATCGCCTCAAATAGGCATTATAAAACCGTCACGACCATAGTCTTGACTACGTAATCTACACTCGGGTGCGACAACTCATGTCCCCGTCTTCAACTTCAAATTATAATAAAATCACATGTTGTAATTGCGGGTGCATTTCATGTGGCGTAGTTATAATGTGTCCGAAAACAAATAAGTGCACACCATCGTGACTTATTTCAAGATAAAACCATAATTATTAAAAAGCGTTTTAAAAGTAAAAAGGCTAAATGCACAATAGGCTAAAATATGTAAATAATCGGATAATTTATGCCAAATATTAATAGTTAAGCGACCGTGCTAGAACCACAGAACTCGGGAATGCCTAACACCTTCTCCCGGGTTAACAGAATTCCTTACTCGAATTTCTGGTCGCAGACAAATTAAACCAGAGTCAAAATTTTCTCAGTTTGGGATTTTAAAATAAAATAGTGTCCCGGAGCATCGTCAAAAATCCGAGTGGCGACTCTGAAAAATAAAATAAATCCCAAATCTGAATAATGTCACTTAAATTGGAAAAACTCTCTATATCATCCCTTTAGGAAAAAAGGAGGTGTGACAATAATAACAATCAAGTAATGCATTTAACAAAGATAATGAAGGTTGAATGGAAAGTGAGGTCCACCTAAAGAATTTAATAGCTTATGGCCACGTTAGTTTTGATTTTTCCTGTTATTAAGAACCCACAACCAAACTTTTGAACCTAATATACAAGTAAACAATACACTAATATATTTAAAATAACCATTATACCCTTAGTCAACTCTCATCTTCTCTCTTCTGTATAACAGAAATATTCCCAACTAGAATATCCAGTTTGCTAAAGGTTCAGTTAATAACAAACTTGCATATGCGCCTTCAATTAAATTTAAGAAAGCCTGTCCAAGCTTGAACTGAGAGATATAATTAATTACTCCGTACTGTAAGATCTTGATAGGTGGACTAGCTTATACTTGAAAACACTAGACAGATAATATTCTCATAGTAGTGGTGGGCCAGGTTATCTAACATGACCTGCAGAAGTTTTCAGTAATTAGTTGGGATATGCATGTGATGCAGCAACTGCTCAAATCAAGAAAGAAATGACGTAACGGACGACGGAGGAGGCATTATCTCGACAAGAAAACAAAGAGAAAAGAAATACAAAAGAATCAAATTAGGCCTTGAAGATTTCGCCCATGATAAAAGAGTTAATAATTTGAGTAGTAACATATAGCTGGCATACATGGTCTAATTAACCTCCTTTACTTTTAATCGTCGTTTGACATGAGACAAGTTATGATTAGTATTAATTATGCTGAAATTAGTAATGTTACAATAAATTATCTTCATATACTTTTTTATTGATTGTTTGATATTTTGTATTAATCATAAAATTGTAAATTTTACTGTTTTATCTTGTGATAACTTATTCCGTAATTACTATTTCATCTGACATACATAAATTAACCCGGTACAATTTTTAATCCTGGAATAATTGTCACGATTTGAAATTTCCATCATCGGGACCATGATTGAGCCTAACATTTTACTTGCCATGTAAGTAAAAGTTAGAATAGTTTTAAACCATTTTTTAACAATTCACATTAAATAATAACTCAACAACTAAAATAGAATGAGGATAACCATAACAATAGCAAGATCTAGATACAATCCCAGAACTAGTATTACAAGTGCACGAGCAGTTAGAATAATACAAACAATGGTCTGAATAAAAGTAAAACTGTCTGAAATGAAATAAGCAACTAGAATATATAAGGTCGAATGGGACTTTAGGGCTGCGAACGCCGAGCAGCTATACCTCAAGTCTCTGTCAGGAAATGAATCTGAGCAATCTACTAACTGTTGTTGCGACCGACTCCAAAATCTACACAAGAAGTGCAGAGTTATAACGAACCGACCGATCGTTTGGAGCATTTGCATTTCTCTCAGCAGTTCGAGGGCATGAGTAATTATATATGATGTATTATGACTTATGTGAATCATCGGTTTTGATTTCCAGGTTATTCCGAATCGATTGGAAGAATGAATTTCCTGGCTTAAGCTTTAAGTTGGAAGAGTTGACCAAGTTTGAATTTTTAGTATTTGACCTAGTAATTGACCGGATGTGCAATTGGATATTTCTAGAAGGATTTGGCAAAAATTGGCGAAAGTTGGAATGGAAAGTTCATAAGTTTGACCAGAAGTTGACATTGATGATATCGAATTCAGATTGTGGTTCCGAGAATTGGAATAGCTTCGCTATGTCATTTAGACTTGTGTGCAAAATTTGAGTTCATTCGCAAATTTGAGTTCATTCCGAGTTGATTTACTATGTTTCGGCGGGAATTTTGGAAGTTGAAAGTTGAAAGTTAATTTAAGTTTTATTTGAGGTGCGATCCGTCGTTTTGATTTGAGGCGTCGAGTAGGTCCGTGTTATGTTATGGAAATTGTTGGTACATTCAGATGAGGTCCCGAGGGATTCGGGTGAGTTTCCGATCGTTTGGAACATTTTTGGCTAAAGTTGCTGGTGGCAGGATCTGGTGTTATCACACATGCGGCTGGTTTGCGCAAGTGCGAAGGTCGCAGAAGCGACAAAGGAGTCGTAGGAGCAGACATGGGACTGGGAGTAGGGCTCCGCATATGTGATAAATGGGCCGCACATGTAGTCGCGCAAAAGCGATGTCCATGGGCACAAAAGCTATGTTGAGCGCAGAAGGGGATCTAGAAGCGCACCTACGAGGGCGCTAAATCGGGTGGAATCTCGCAGGTGTGGATGGCTGGTCTTCAGAGAGGATTCGCAGAAGCAGGAATTGTTCCGCTGAAGCGGAGGTCACAGATGCGACAACGTGACCGCATGCGGAATGTGATGGGCAGAAGCTATAAAACCGAGGCTTTTGGTTCTTTTATCATATTTTAAGAGTCGGGGCTCGGATTAAGGCAATTTTTGAAGAAATTTTAACCATATGGACTAGGGTAAGTGTTCTCTACTTGATTATGATTTTATTTCATGAATCTATCTTTATTCTTGGCAATTGGTTGATAAATTTTAAAGTGAAATTGGGGGTTTTAGCCTGAAGTTTCTTAGAGTGTGTTTTTGAGTTTTGAACAACGATTTGGAGCCTTACAATTTAGACACCGAGCTACATATGCAAATATATCATTCTTCATCCTCCTCCATCAATAATTCTACCGCAAATATTGATATATCATGGCGGCACCCGGATGGATAGAATATCGGGAACTGTGGGCCTCCTCAAGAATCAACTCACGAATCCCATCCACATTGGGCATACAAATACGACCCTGCATCCATAAATCCCATCATCTCCAATAGTAACCTTCTTGGCACCATCGTACCGCACGGTGTCCTTAAGGACAAGCCAATGGGGGTCATCATACTGACGCTCTCTCATGCGCTCATACAAGGAAGACCGAGAGACAGTGCAAGCTAGAATACGATTGGGCTCCAAAACATCTAACCTCACAGACTGATTGGCTGAAGCCTGAATATCTGATGCAAGCAGCTCTCACCAACTGGGATATACGCAATACTACCCATACTCACAGCCTTTTTACTCAAGGCATCAGCCACCACATTGGCCTTCTCGGGATAATACAAAATGGTGATATCATAGTGTTTCAACAGCTCCAACCACCTCCCCTGCCTCAAGTTGAGATCCTTTTTCTTGAACAAATAGTGTAGACTTTGATGATCCATAATACCTTACATGACACGCCGTAAAGATAGTGCCTCCAAAGCTTCAGCGCATGAACGATGACTGCCAACTCTAAGTCATGAACATGGTAATTCTTCTCATGAACCTTCAACTATCGTGTCGTGTATGAAATCACCTTGCCATCCTGCATCAATATTGCATCGAGCCTAGTACGATATGCATCACAATACACCATGTAGGATCCTGAACTTGGTGGCAATACCAACACCAGAGTCGTAGTCAAGGCAGTCCTGAGCTTATGAAATCTCAACTCACACTCACCCGACCACCTGAATGAAGTATCCTTCTCGGTCAATCTAGTCAATGGGGTTGATATAGATGAAAGCCCCTCTACGAACCGACGATCATAACCCTCCAAACCCATGATCCACCTTTATTCCCTCTACCGATACCACATTCCCTAATAAGGCAAGTGAGTCTAGTCAAAGCTCACATTTTGATAACTTAACATATAACTGACTATCCCTCAAAGTCTGAAGTAAAACCCGAAAATGTTCCTCAAGCTCATTTTGACTACGGGAGTAGATCAAGATATCATCAAGGAATACAATCACAAATGAATCTAGGTAGGGCTTGAACACCTAGTTCATTAAATCCATAACTGTTGCTGGGGCATTTGTTAAATCAAATGACATAACTAAGAAATCATTATGCCCATACCGAGTCCGGAAACCTGTCTTAGGGACATCAGATGCCCTAATCTTCAATTGTTGGTAGCCATACCTCAAATCAATCTTTGAAAACACATTGGCACCTTGAAGCTGATCAAATAAGTCATCAATCCTTGGAAACAGATACTTGTTCTTGATCGTGACTTTGTTCAACTCTCGATAGTCTGTACACATTCTCATTGACCCATCTTTCTTCTTCACGAACAACACGGGTGTACCCCTGAGCGAGACACTAGGTCAAATGATAGCTAGTAAGTCTTGCAACTACTCCTTCAATTCCTTCAACTCTGGCACGGCCACATGGCATGATGGAATAGAAACGGGATGAGCGCCTGAAGACAAATCAATATAGAAGTTAATATCTATGTCGGGTGGAATCCCCGACAAATCTGCAGGAAACACCTTTGGAAACTCACGAACAACTGGGACTGAATCCATGAAAGGAACCTCTGCACTAGAATAGCGAATATGAGCCAAATAAGCAAGACACCCATTCTGACCATATGTCGAGCCTTCACATAACAAATAACCCTGCTGCTCGAATGACAAGGAGTCCCCCTCCACTCTGATCAAGGTAACCCCGACATGTCTAAGGTCACCGTATTGGCGTGACAGTTCAATATAGCATGATAAGGTGATAGCCAATCAATACCCAAGATAACATCAAAATCTACCATACCAAGAAGTAGGAGATCTACGCTAGTCTCAAGACTCTAAATAGTAATCACACACGAGGCGAAAGACGCGATCTACAACAATAGAATCCCCCACAGGCATGGACACATACACAAGAGCACTCAAAGAATCATGAGGCACAACCAGATATGAAGCAAAATAAGATAATATGTAGGAATACGTAGAGCCCGAAAAAAATAGAGCTGAAGCATCTCTATGGAAAATTTGAACATAACTGTGATAACGACGTTAGAAGACTTGTCCTCTTTCCTAGTTAGGAAAGCATAAAATTGGGGATGGGCCCCACCACTCTAACCTACGTATCTGGGACAGCCTCTAGCTGGCTGGCCTCCACCTTAAACAACCTGACTTCCACCTCTGGCTTCCTGACTCCTACCTCTAATTGGCTGAGTGGAGGGTGGAGCAACCAGTGCTGGAACCATTGCATGAGAACTCTGTTGTGGTATGCCGTCCAACAATCTCGGACAAAACTCCTGATGTGACTAGTACCCCGCACTCAAAACACCCATCCTACTATTGTGGATGCTGATGCTGAAGCTGACCCGAACGGGCCAGATAACCACGATGATAACTCTAAATCGGAGGTGCAATAACAGGATCTGATGGTGAACTATAGGCTGGCTACCCAGAGTAAGGCACATAAGGACCACGACTCCCTGAAGCACTATGAGATTCCTAAAGTGCTGACTGAAATGGTCTGGGAGGATGGCCTCTACCAAAAGTATCGCTGCCTCCAGATGAGGCACCACTAAAACCACCAAAATGACGAAGCCTCTTATCAGACACCGGGCCCCTCTCGTGAGCACAAACCATCTCGATCCGTCTAGAAATATCTACGGCCATCTGGAAAGAAAAATCACTTCTGATCTCCTTGGCTATCTGTAGCCTGATAGTGAAAGTGAGCCCATCAATAAATCTCCTCACTCTCTCTGTCTTAGTAGGAAGAAAGATATTGGCGTGGAGAGGTAGGTCTAAATCAAGTCTCATACAGGGTAACAGTCATAATTCTCTGCTGAAGACACTCAAATTACCTGCGGTACTTCTCCTTCAGAGTGACAAGAATGACTTCTCTAGAAATAGCTATGAGAAACGATCCAACGTAAGTGCAGGTGAACCAGCTAGTCTAGTCAACATATAATCTCTCCGCTATCTCCTGACAGAACCAGTCATCTGAAATGCTGCAAAATCGACCCCATTGGTCTCAACTATACCCATGTTGCGCGACACCTCGTGGCAATAGTCCAGGTCATCATGTGGGTTCTCAGAATATGCATCACTAAAATGAACAGGAAAGAGCTTCATAAACTTATCCAACCTCAACATGGCCTCAAAAGACATAGCGAAACTATCACCGGCCTATTCCACAACAACCGACTGAACTACCCTAACTGGCGGGGTTGCTGGAGTCTGATATTGGGGAGCCATCTACTCTGGGCGTGATTAGAGGGAGTATGTGCTCCTCCCCCGGCCCGAGATATGGTTGGTACCATCGGGAATGAATCGGTCCCGGCCACACTCTCTATAAGGACCACCAAATGGACTAGAGCGTCCTAAAGCACTGGAGTGGCTATGACTCCTCCGGGACTTGAGCTAGTCCGACGGGTACAACATGAGTTGGAACCTCCTCCTAGTGATCCATCTGAGGCTCCACTGTGGGTGTTGCTGCTCGAGCTCTAGGCTGACTCTGTCTCTGCCTCTAGGCGATCTTGGCCTCGACTCTGCCCCTGGTCATAGCTGTCACCACGGGCTCCGGCTATTGTCCGGCTACAGATGTTGTGTGTGTTCTCGCCATCTGCGATAGCACAAGAATAGAAGGGTTCAATCATCAATGATAGTATAAAATCGCATGATATAGAATAATAGAAGTGAAATTGTTCCTAAATACCATAGACTCTGGAAG
The DNA here is from genome assembly GCA_005239525.1 of Nicotiana knightiana. Taxonomy (NCBI): domain Eukaryota; kingdom Viridiplantae; phylum Streptophyta; class Magnoliopsida; order Solanales; family Solanaceae; genus Nicotiana; species Nicotiana knightiana. The sequence goes on from ML439014.1 coordinate 17,178, forward strand.
ATAAGTACAGACGTCTCCGTACCGATTCTCCAGACTCTACTAATCTTGGTCGTGACTCGTGAGACCTAGGTAACCTAGTGCTTCTGATACAAACTTTTCATGATTCGGAATTCCCACCCTAGGGGCCGTGATGGCGGCTAATATTTCAGTCTCCAGGCAAGCTAACGTTATAATAGTTTTAAACCATTTTTAACTATTCATATTAAATAATAACTCAGCAACTTAAATAACTGAAATAGAATGAGGAAAATCGTAACAAAAACAATATCTTGATACAATCCCAGAATAGCTGTCACAAATGCACGGGTGGCTAGAATAATACAAACAACGGTCTGAATGAAAGTAAAAGGGTCTAAAAAGAAATAAACAGCTAGAATAAGGTAGAAGGGGAATTCAAGGATGCGAACGTTGAGCAACTGTACCTCAAGTATCCGTCAGGCAATCAATCTGTGCAATCTACTGACCGTCGTTGGGACCAACTCCCAAATCAGCACAAGAAGTGCTGAGTGTAGTATGAGTAAAACCGACCCCATGTACTCCATAAGTGCCGAGCCTAACCTCGAAATAGTGACGATGCTAAGGTGGGTCACTAACAATTACCTGCATGCACTATAACAATAACAGCAAGAAAGGAAACGCAGAACTGTAAGGCAGTTAATTGATGAAAATTAAGTCAATCCCCGAAATCAGTAGAACCATAAACATCATTCCTCAATACATATGTCACGACCCAAAATCAATTAATGGTCGAGATGGTACCTAACACCGTTGTCAGCCAAGCCAACAATAATTGATTAACCCGATTATTCGTTTTAGTATTTTGAAATCACAATTTTCCTTCAATTAAATAATTCGAAATAAAATTTACAGATTAAATGATAATATTTTCCCAACTAAAATCATGAACCACTCATTAGTACCCCCAAAATCCGGTGTCACAAGTGCATGAACCTCAGCTAGGAAGTAAAATAAAATACAACATATGTCCAGAATACAAAGTAGACAGGAAAAATACAAATATCTCCAAAGGAGACTCTGCGTGCTGTGGACTGGTAACATAGGATGCAACTCACCTAAGTCCCCGTAATAACCACGCCTCTCTGCTCACAATGCCACTTGACATATATGAACCTGCACAAAATATGCAGCAAGTGTGGTGTGAGTACGTAAATCAACGCGTAACTAGTAAGTATTCATTCTAACCTCGAAGTAGTAGTGATGAGGGTTCGACTTCGACACTTACTATGGGCTACCAAATAAATTTAAAAAAAAGAAATGCCGATATTATATTTAAGCATGGAATAAATAACATAGCTGAAAATTCAATAACAGAAAATAATCAACAATCCTTTTTACTAATAGAAATTTCCAAATTCTTTTTCATCATTTAACAATTTATATCTCAAGCCAATAAAGAAAATATCAATTATTATTAGTTCCAAGGAGTAATCATGTGCAAGTCATGCCGAGGTTGTACGACCTTATCTAACAAATAAATATAAATTGTGCGCTGCCGAGGGTCGAACGACACGAACCATAGATGTATCTATTTAACCTTCAGAGACAATTAGCCTGCTCCCATGAGAGTAGTGAAAATTTACCCTGCTCGTTGAATATATTTGCGACGTGGTTGAACATAGATTTCTCAAATTATTATAATATGCCTTAATTCATTTAAAAATAAAAAATTCAAATGAATACATTTATAATCTCAGGTTCCTCAATTTCGACTCTTTTCAAGGCAATTTAATAAGCACATTAAATCTCAACTCTTTTCGATGCAAATAATAAGCATAATCAAATAACAATATCAACAATGCATGGTGTAAACCTAAAACTATCCGGACATAGGCATAACTAGTAGCTATGTACAGACTCTTATCACCTCGTACGTATGTAGCACCCGCAAATAAGAGCACACATGAATTCAATTCACCTATGGGGTTAATTCCCCCTTACAAGGTTAGAAAAGAGACTTAACTCGCTCCGAAGCTCCATAGCCGGCTCCCAAGCCTTTCAAACAACTCATCCGATGCACAATGCTCCAAAACTAGTCAATAATGTGCAAATCCATAAATATATACTCGAATACTCATTATAATCCTATTTACAACAATTTCCAACTCCGTTCAAAAAGTCGATAAAATTCACATCAGGCCCATGTGCCCGGATTCCGAAAATTTTCAAAGGTAAACATTACCCATAGATCACGAACTCAAATATATAATTTATTCTCAATTCTATGTCCAATTTCGTGATTGAAATAAAAAATACCAATTTCTAGGTTTCTTTCAAAATCCCACAATTTCTACTCATGCTTGAATTCATGTAAAAACCATGTATTTAACTCACAATGTGAAGAAATCACTTACCCTATTATATTTGATGAAGATGGAACTCCAAAATGTTACGATCCAAATTCTCCCTCTGTTAATTATCGTGACGACACCTAGTCTCTACGACTAGGTAAGTGTAATGACCCGACCGATCGTTTTGCGTTATCGGACCCCGTTCCCCTATATGAAACTTCCCATAGAGGCTTATTATAATTTATGACTTGCGGGGACTGGTGGTCCGGGATTCAGAGGTTTTTAGAGTGCTATAGGAACATTTGGTTCCTTAAGATTGGCCTTTAAGGCCAAATATGACTTCGGTCAACATTTTGGGTAAACGACATCAGAATCGAGTTTCATCGGTTCCGGTAGCTTCGTATGATGATTTTGGACCTGGGCGTATGTTCAGAATGGGTTTTTGCTGACCCGGAAGTGTTTCGGCGCCCAATATTGAAATAAGAAGTTCCTTAAGTTCCTATTTTGGTTTGGGACGTGTTTTTGTGTTATCAAGGTCCGAACGGAATTTCGAGACCGAGAATAGTTCCGTTATGTCATTTAGGTCTTGCTTGCAAAATTTTGTGTCATTCCGAGTATAGGTCGGTTCAGCATGTTGTTAGCGAAGTTAAGAAAACTTAAAGTTCCTAAGTTTGGTTCTTGGGGTTTTGAGGTGTGATTTTTAGTTTTTGCGTTGTCTTGGGTGTTCCGAAGGCTCGAGTGAGTCCGTATTATGATTTGGGACTTGTTGGTCTATTTGGATGGGGGCTAGGATGGGCCCAGATGCCTCCCGGACACCACACGAAGCGAAAAACCAGCTGAAATAGCTGTTGGTGCACCTATTCTGGTGTAACTGCAGGTGCGGTTGACCAGTCGCAAGTGCGGGACCGTTCTTGCGGTCCCAGCCTCGCAGGTGCGACCCTCAGTGACCTGGCCAATTCTCACAGGTGCGGAAAATGTTTTGCAGGAGCGGAGCTGTAGGTACAGTCTCCACTCCGCACGGGCCCAGTCTCCCCGGTCCATTTCCTCAGGTGCGAAAGAGGGGCTCGCAGTTGTGGAAACATTGTTCAGACAGTGTGTTTTTATATACGGGTTTTAATTCATTTTTCTCATCTCCCTCTTCTTCCTTGGGGCGATTTCCACTATTTTAGAGGGGCAAACGACTTGGTTATTGAAGTTAAGTAAATTCTACTCTAATATTAGCTTCATGCATGGATTACTAGCTTAATTAACTACCTAAATTAGTGAAAAATCACGAATGGGGTAGTAACCTAGGGCTTTCAATAATTTGAGAATTTACCCGTGAATTAGCTATGAAATCAAGTAGAAATCATGTATTAATGATCCTTAGGCTTGGGGTGAGTGTTTCCTTCGAGAATTATTGGAATCCGAGCATGCTGGTCCGGGGTGGGATTTTAGATTTTCTTGAAGAATGGTGAAGTTGGTTAAGTAATAGGATAATTCCATGCTTTGAATATAAATTAATGTATTTGTATAACTTTTGGCTAGTTTCGAGTCCTCGGGTGTAGAGTTCAGAGTTTCGGGCGCGTTCTCTGTCCGAGGAGTAAATTCGATGCAAGGTGAGTCTCCTTTATAACCTTGTAAGGGGGATTTGTCCCCCTAGGTGATTTAAATGCTATATGTGATAATTTGTGAGGGCTACATACGTACAAAGTGACGAGAGTCCGTACGTAGCGACTATTACTATTATGTCCGGGTGGTTAGGCCCACATCATGCCTTGTGTTTTACTTGATATGAACTATAAGCTTAATGAATTAACGTTACATGTTGCTTATTTCCCCGAAGTTATGGAATTTGAGAAAAACTTGTAAGAAATTGTTCACTGAAAAGTATTTTCTTTTAAAAGGAATAACGTGTGTACATGTGACCGCTTGGCAATTTACATTCCGCGAGCGGAGTGTGATTACCCCCACTCTTATGGGAACAGGCCATATGCCACGGCAGATTGAGAGATGCATTTTTGGTACGGGCCGTTCGATCCTCGGCAATGCATAGAGAGTATTGAGAGATGCACTTTTGGTACAGGCCGTTCGATCCTCGGCAGTGCATAGATGTGAGTACTTTATGGAGAGGTGCACTTTTGGTACGGGCCGTTCGATCCTCGGCAGTGCACGGGCGTGACTATCTTATGACTCCGGCCGGTTGTCCTTACCCTAAATGCGTATGATTCAATTGTTACTAATTCATGGATATTGATTTGACAGATATTGGGGGAAAGTGAAGTGGTAATTGTTTTGTTTATTCCTAGTATTCCTCCTGGATTTCATTTCCTTACATATATATACTTGTTGCTTCACTGTGTTTACATGACTACCGTTTTTATTATATTCTGTTAAATTATATTGTTGGACCTTAGTGAGTGTCATGTCGACCTCTCCTCACTACCTCTTCGAGGTTAGGCGGGATACTCACTGGGTAAATATATATATTTATGTACTCATGTTTCACTTTTATACTTAATTGTACAGGTTCTGAGGCTGGTGCTTCTGGTTATCCGACCGGAGCTTGACGTATATTCTGGACTTGACTCCATGGTGAGCTGCCTCCATTGGTGATTCTCAGTGGTACTATGGAGTTATCTTTTGTTTATTTCTGTCTACTTCTTTCAGACAACAATACAGTATGTATCATCTTTAGTATATTCTACTAGTTTGCCTGTTGACTTGTGACTCTAGTTCCTGGCACACACATAGTAGACTCTTTATTTTGGGACTGTATATATGGTTCATGATCATTGTGGCTGTATTTACTTAAGTTGGTTAATGTTTCCGCTTATATTTAAATAATCTAAGTTTAAAATTTTGGGAATATGTGGGGTTGGTATGTCAAATAAGGAAAATCTCACTAGCAAACAACCGTTGACTTGCCTGACTCCGGTGTTGGGCGCCATCACGACCTGTGTTGGATTTTGGGTTGTGACAGTAAGCGTAAAACTTTGCGGAAAAATGAAATGAAAGCATGAACATTAATAACTAACAATAAACAACAATCTAAATAAGCAATTGAATGCTGCTCGGCATAAACAATTATCAACTTGGGAAATGTATAAAACAATCCCAAAACCCGAAACACTGTAAGTCACAAGGTACTAAGAAGCCTTAACTGTTCTATACATTATTTTCTACAAAAAGAGGGGAAAATGAGCATAAGGAGATAGATGGGACTCCGAGGACTTGCGGGTGCAGGCAGATGTACCTTGAAGTCTCAAGCACCAGCGACTGCAACTACGAACGAGGATAGTAAGAAGAACCTGGATCTGCACAAGAAAAATATGTGCAGGAAAAGGCGTGAGTACACCACAATGGTACCCAGTAACTGCCAAGCCTAACCTTGGTCTAGTAGTGATGAGGTCAGGCGAGGGCCCTACTGATATATAAGTGATAAAGCAAGACAAGAATGAAATATCGCAGTAAAATAAGTACTGAAATTGAACGGGAAAGAAATCATAGAAAGATAACAGATCGGTACACAAAATGCAACAAGGGATCTCCCGAGATACCATCTTGTAGTCCGAAACGTAAATGTGTAGGGGCATCTCCCGGAATACTGTTCCGTAGTTCCAAAGTAAATATGCAAGACATGGGGATCTCCCGGAATATCATTCCGTAGTCCCAAAATAAATATGCAGAACAGAGGGATCTCCTAAAATACCGTTCCGTAGTCGCAAAGTAAATATGCAGCCCAAACAATAGAATTCAATAATTACAACATGAAATTCTAAAATTAAGCCTAAGTACGATACAAATGGACTCTCGTCACCTCGTGCGTACGTAGCACCCACAACTAGTAGCACATAACAATTATATCACCTAGGGGTAGCTTTTCCCTCACAGAGTTAGACATGAGACTTACATCGCTTCGCACCAAATTCAAGATTCCAATAAACCTTTGCCTCACGAATTGGGAGTAGGAAAGCTTCAAATCTAGTCACAAATAATTCAATATACTCAACACGAATCGTAGGAATTAATTCCATGTGAAATTACTAATCTTCTTAATAAAAATCCGAAATTCATCACAAAATTCAATAGTGGGACCCACGACTCGAATCTCAAAAAAATTTACGAAATTCGAAAACCTATTCCGAGACGAGTCCAATCATAAAAAATTATCAAATTCTGACATTGGATTGCCTTTTAAATCTTAATTTTACATTTTTGGAAGATTTTATAAATATTTGATTTTTCTTCCATTAATCCACGGAATCATGATGTAATTAAGTATGGAATCACGAAATATAGTCAATATAGGATAAGGAACACTTACCCTAATGTTTTCCCTTGAATATCTGTCAAAATCGCCCTTTCCCGAGCTCAAATCGTTAACCATAACTTAAATATGCTGCCCAATCATTCACCCTGTGCAATCGCGAAGCACAACATTTTTATAGAATTTTTTTACTCTATGCGATCGCGGCCATTCTCCCGCGATCGCGGAGAACAAATTTTTCCAACAGCCTTCTCCAACTCTTCTGGATTGCCTCTAGTATAATGGTCATAACTTTCTGTACAAAATTTCGAATAACAAATGGTTTAAATTTCTGAAACTAGACACCAAGATCTATAACTTTCATGTTTTGGCCATCTCCCAATTTCTTAGTCGAGATTTAGGTTGCCAAAGTCAGCCCTGTGCAACATAAATTTCTTCATTGCGATTTCCAAACATCTTCCCCAATAGCTTGTAGTGTAATAACCATAACTTTATGTATCCAACTTTAAATGACAAATGGTTTGATTTTATAAAAACTAGACACAAAGAACTACAACTTTTATTTTTGGATCATCTCCAAATTCCTTATAGATTGTGAGGTATAAGTTTCCAAAATCGAGTCAGTGCAGCATAAAGTTTCCTCTACACGATCACGAAAGCTCTTCCGCGATCGCGAATCACGGGCCAATTTTTACTCATTGCGATCGCGGCCAATTCCCCGCAATCGCATAGCACACTGCTGTAGCTAAACATCAAGAGCTAAAAATGGCCTAAAAATGGTAAGGAACTACCCTGAAACTCATCCGAGCCCCTCGGGACCCCATCCGAACATACCAAAAAATCTCAAAACATATCACGGGCTTAGTCGAGGCCTAAGATCACATTAAACAACACTAAAAACAGGAATCACACCCCCAATTCAAGCATAATGAAACTAAGAAATTCCAACTTCTACATTCGATGCCGAAACCTACAAACCAACTTCGATTGACCTCAAATTTTGTACACAAGTCATAATTGATATTATGGACCTACTCCAACTTCTTGAACCGAAATCAGACCCCAATATCAAAAAGTCCAATCCTGATCAAACTTCCAAAAACCTTCAACTTCCAACTTTCGCCAAACGAACCCGAAATGACCTACGGACATCCAAATCCACATTCTGACGCGCTCCTAAGACCAGAATCACCATGCGGAGCTATTTCCAGGCTCAGAATCCCAAACGGACATTGATAACATTAAAATACACTTCAACCCAAATTCATGAAATTCTTCCAAAATGCCAACTTTCCACAATAAGAGCCGTAACACTCCTGGATCATCCAAACCCCGATAAGGACATACGCCCAAGTCCAACATCATCACACGAACCTATTGGAACATTCCAATCCCGATTCCAAGTTCGTTTACTCAAAAGTCAAACCTTAGTCAATTCGTCCAACTTAAAGATTCCGAAATTAGAGATTTCTTTCCAAATTGTCACGACCCAATTTTGTCCCCGTTGGGTATCATGATGGCACCTAGTCTTATGGACTAGATAAACCTAACGTTTATTGAATAACAGTAAGAATAAAGAAAATTTAACAATATCGATATAGAAATCTTTACAAAATTATAATTTTTCCAAACCGGTAGTACAAGTCATAAGCTCTTCAGAGTTTACTACAACCTCTAAATACAAATGTTTGGATGTAAGTAAAAACATTGTAAATACCGAATAGGACTCCGAAGTCTGCGAACGCAACAACAGGTTTACCTTGAGTCTCCTCAGCAAGGATCCGTACAACTACTAATGATCAACACCGAGATCTGCACAAAAATATGCAGAAGTGTAGTATGAGCACACCACAGCGGTGCCCAGTAAGTATCAAGACTAACCTCGGTGAAGTAGTGACGAGGACTAGTCAAGACACCGACTGGTCTACTAAATTGAACAAGCATACGTATAGGAAATGACGGAACATGACATTTATCTAATGACTACACAATATAGCTAACAACATAACATCTATAATAAGGAAGGAAAAACAACAAATAACAACGGAACACCATAATAAGACACAGAAGGATGACCATGAACACAGCCCAAATCCGAAAATCACAATACAGTAAGGGCAAGTAGTAACTCGGAATTGCAACTCAGGCCTTAGCCAACAACCCCAATAAATTAATCAAATCCTTCAAGTGTACACTTTCACCCGTAAGTTTTTATAATCTTTAGAATATAATCATTTCCAATAGGAAATTATTTTGAAATATACTTCCTTAGAATATAAACTTTTCAAATAAATATCCTTCAAACATAGTTCTTTCAAGATAATTACTTTTCAAATATAAACTTTTCAAATAAATGTTCTTCGAACATAGTTCTTTCAAGTTAAATTCATTCAAATGTACTTTTCAAATGTATGTCCTTCAAACATAGTTCTTTCAAGATAAATAATTTTCAAATATACTTTCAAATAAATGTCTTCCAAACATAGTTTATTCAAGATAAATGCTTTTCGAATATACTTTTCAAGTAAATATCCTTTGAGTATAGGTCACCCTGTGACACCTAAGCATAGAAGATTAACGTCTTTGAACCTTGATATATGTACCGGGGAATCTACCGGGATCCCGTCCCGTAGTCCCGAATTTATTATGCAGTACATGGGGATCTCTCGGGATACGTCTGCAGCCCCAAAATAATTATGTAGTGCTTGGGCATCTCCGGGAATACGTCCGTAGTCCCAAAATAAATATGCAGTACTGGGGGGATCTCCCGGAATACGTCCGTAGTCCCCAAATAAATATGCAGTATAGGGAGATCTCCTGGAATACGTCTGTAGTCCCAAAATAAATATGCAGTGCTGGGGGATCTCCCGGAATATCGTTCCGTAGTCCTAATTAAATATGCAGCACAATCCACAGAGATAACAACTATAGCACGACAGAAACCTCGTACATCACCACAACAAGCACAAAAGCAACAATGACAGTAATGCAGAGTACGACGAGTAAATGAACTCAAGAACTTTAAATCACAGAAAACGGCATAACTCATTCACAAGGATTAACAACAGTAAAGGATGCTAGGAACAAGGAGAACAACTTAAGAAGAAAAAAAAATGTAATAACGATTCAACAATATTCAAATCAACAATAAGAATCCAACACGAGTCAAATATTTCCCAATAAAGGCAAGTCAACTAAGATATAGGTTATCTAATCTCCTTTTTAGGTTGAGCAATTTTGAGGATTATTCAACAATTCAAGTAAGGGTAAGAAGCAAAAGATAATCATAACTCCAATTAAGACTAAACAATTATAGGACGAGATAATAATAATTTCAATTAAAGATAAGCATATAGCATGGCGATAGAAGAGGTAAAAATCTTAAGTTAAGTCAAATCAAGGTCAAGTAGACAGTAAGGGTGAATCCTAAAGAGATTATCTCTAATCAAAACATGTAGAGGTGAAACTAGAAAATAAGAACTCAAATGTATCAAGAACAACTTCATACACGATGAATATAAGGACCTAAGAACCCTGAAGGCAAACCTCCCCCAAATAAGTCTGAGCACGCGCTCGTCACCTCGCGTATACAGACTACAATTATCATAGAGGACTCAAATCCTAAGGGGTAGTTCCCCCCCCCAACAAGGTTAGACAAGATACTTACCTCAAAGACGACAACCCAGTACTCTAAAATGAACTCCTCGGGTGAAAGACCTCTGAACGACTCAAATCAAACTAAAATAACTTCAATGCACAAATAAAACTCATAAGAAACTATTCCGGATCATAAAGTCTAATTATTTATCAAAAATCCAAAAGTTGACAAAAAATCCGACCCTCAGAACCCGACAAATTTTACAAAATCCGAACACCCATTCCCATATGAGTTCAACCATAAAAAATTACCAAATTCCGATATAATTTCGTCCCTCAAATCATGATTTTTTGTTTTCGAAATTTTCTTCAAAAACCAACATTTCCCCTAACCAAAAACACAAATTTAATGATAGAAATAAAGGTAGAATCATGGAATACATTAAATACTACGTGAAGAACACTTACCCAATCGATTAGCTTGAAGACCCCCAAAAATCGCTCCCAAATCTGGAGTCCAAAACTCAAAATATGAAGAAAAATAGCCAACCTTCGATATAAAAGAATCTGCCAGGACCTCTGCACCTACGGCCAACTTAGACGCATTTGCACAACCGCATGTGCGCATAGCGAATTGCACCTGCGTTCCACTCCGCTTCTGGGCCCAAGGATCCGCTCCTATGGCGCTACACATGTGCTCCAATTCTCCGCATATGCGGAGACTCTCCAGACCAGTTCCACCCACACCTGCACCTCCTCCATTGCACCTGCGACAATATCACCTATGCCCAAGGTCCGCAGGTGCGATTACACTAGAACTCAACCCTCTCCAAAACCATGGAAATCATTCGCAACTCGTCTGAAACACACCCGGGGCCCTCGGGACCCACAAGCATACTAACAAGTTCCATATTCTAACACGGACCCGCTCGAGGTCTCAAATCACGACGAAACTACGAGTCACACCATGAATCGAGCTTATGAACTTTCGAATCTTCAAGTTTCCAACTTTCGCCGAATTGCCCCAAATTACCCTACGGACCTCCAAATCCAAATCTGGACGCGCGCTTAAGTCCAAAATTACCATATTGAGTTATTGACATTATCCAAAACTTATTTTGGAGCCGTTTACACAAAAAGTCAACTTCCGGTAAAATTTCACCGCTTAAGCTTCCAAAATTGGATCCTTCTTCCAATTAGACTCTAAATCATCTGGTAACTGAATCCGACCATACACGATGGTCGATATACACAGTGTGAAGCTGCTCAAGGCCTTATGCTGCCGAGCAGAGCTTAAATTCTCAAAATGACCGACCAGGTCATTACATTCTCCCCCTCTTAGAACAAATGTTCATCCTCGAACATGCTAAGATTCGCCTCGAACTCATCAAATCACTGAATGCACACTTCCAACACACACCCGCGAGTGATCACTCGTCACCCCAATCTACATAAGCCTGACGACACCATATTAAATGCAATTTAGCCCTTCTAGAAACACCGATAAGCCTCATACCCCAAATTCTCACCTTCTATTAATTCACAAAAAGACACTATTCTAAATCCATATCCGGTATCAGTCTCATCCACCTGCATCAACTCATGCCTACACCCACAAGGTATGACCACACAACATAACACACCATAAATAGGCCCTTAATAAAACTTGTGATCCCAATAGCTGCCCGAAATCAACCCAGCACCGGCAATTCACCTCATATCTGATAGAACTCTGTCTCAAACCTCCATAACACTGACAATGATGCAAGAAACACGAAGACCTCATAAATAGACACCCGAATCACCATGCCACAACTAACACCACCGGGCACACACCCCGCAAGCTAAAACTCAAGAGGCATAGAACGAAATTTACTGAATATGAAAAGAGAAACACATAAGGAAACTACCAAAAAAGCCCGACATGCACGACTCTCTATCAATACTAACCTACAAAACAAAATAACAAGGAAAGAAAATTAAAGCATATGAACAATCACAAGGGTCCCATCCTGATATAACTTCCACCGCGGTACTCAGCCCAGATAAAATCACAAGAGATCACGAGGGTCTCACCCTCAATTCTAAATCGTATATCGAATATATATCATACCAATTGAAATCTTCCCCTAACTCAGCTCTGTTAATAAATCACAACACCCGTTTAACATTCACCTTGGTAGAGTATCAAATCACAACTCGTAACCAAAATACTCAGGAAAATCACATCAAACTTAACATGATGAACAACAAGGACTCACCTCAAGTCTCACCACTCTCGATGATGAATAAAAAGAACGATAGACACGGGCTATCACTCATAGAATCCCCTACAGGAACAAACACGAAAATAGAGTGCAAAGCATGAAACTCCCTCATAAATGAAGCCAACAAATAAGGGAACTCTTCCCGACCAGCATAACTATAATGAAATACAAATGGTGCCCCTATGTAGCAGATCAAAATATACCTGTGTGATAACATCTGGTACCACAGCCTCCAGCCTACTATATGAAACATACCAACGAGTCAGGCTTCCCCCTCTTGAGAGCCCTCTACTCACCTGAATAACTCGTTGTGACACACCTGCCCGAAGCCTAGGACAATCTCTCACCATGTGGCTGATATCTCCACACTCAAAGCAACCCCTCTGCTAATGTGGTTGTGGAACTGAGCAGTACGAGTATTCTGAGACCCATGAGCACCTGAAAGTCTGCACGGAGCCGGAAGTGCAAACTGAACTGGCTGACCCACCAAACCTCTACCATGTCGTACCCTGCCTCCAAAATCAGGACCAATAGATCTCTCCGGTCTATGAGGCCTCCTCGCTTCCCTGTACTCTCTCTCCTAATCTCGTCAGAACTCTCGCTCCCGGTCCCACATGCCTTCTAACCGGTGAGCGATCCCTACCACCTATTGACACGAAACTATGACTCCAACTCTCGAACCATGTTGAACTTAATATCATTCCTGAGCCCCTCAATGAATCTATGGACCCGCCCTCTAACTGAAGCGACCAAGCAGGTGCATGTCTGGCCAAATCACTGAATCTGATGGCATAGTCTAATACTGACATAGTGCCCTGACACAACTGCTCAAACTTGTGCGCCATGCCTCCCTAACGAACTGAGGTACAAGCTTTCTCAAAAAACATCTCTGAAAACTGAATCTATGAAGTGAAGCTGCATCGGCCGGGCTACCCAACTCATATGCCTGCCACCACTGATAAACCGCTCCCTTAAGCTGGAATGTAGTAAAAGCAATCTCACTCGTCTTAACAATATCCATAATGGAAGAATGCGGTGACACTCCTCCAGGAAATCTTGGGAATCATCTATAACCAATCCACTGAAGGTAGGAGGATGGTACTTCTTGTACCTCTCAATTCTAAGTTGTTCCTCCTCAGATGTTGCCGCCCTAATCACGGGCTAAACTGGGACCACATGCTGTGCTGCCATGACACTTGGAACCTAACCAACATGATCTCACTGCTCTGCAGTGCGGGCGGCGGGAGTTAGAACTCCTTCCCCGGTCTGTGAGGTAGCTGGTGCAACCGTAATCAACCCCGCCTGAGCCAATGTACCAAACATGCTCAGGGACTGTGCTAAAGTCTCATGAAGTCCGGGGGTGACAGCAAGCGCCTCCGGTACCTGCCCCCCAACTGGAACTACTGGGGGCTCCTCAACTGCTGCTCTGGTATGCTCCTCGTCGGCCTTTGCCTCTGACCCAGCGACATCTACTCTGGGGTAGCATCCTCAGGAAATACAGCTCGTGTTCTCACCATTAGTGAGAGAGTGGAATGTAAATTTCAAACTTCAAATCAATGAACTCGCACAATAGCAATTAAGGAGGCGAAATTGTCCTAATAGTTTTGTAGCCTCTCAAAGATAAGTACAGATGTCTCCGTACTGATCCGCAAGACTCTACTAAACTCGCTATGACTCGTAGCACCTATGAACCTAGAGCTCTGGTACCAACTGACAGGACCCAATTTTCCCTCCATTGGGTATCGTGATGGAACCTAGTCTTAGGGACTAGGTAAGCCTAACGTCTATTGAAATCTTTACAAAATCACAATTTCCCAAAACTGGTAGTACAAGTCATAAGATCTACATAGTTTACTACAACCTCTAAATACAATTGTTTGGAAGTAAGTAAAAATAGTGTAAATACATAATAGGACTCCGAAGCCTGCGAACGCAACAACAGGTTTACCTTGAGTCTCCTCAGCAAGGATCCGCACAGCTACTAACGATCCATACTTAGATCTGCACAAACTGTGCAGAAGTGTAGTATGAGCACACCACAGCGGTGCCCATTAAGTATCAAGACTAACCTCGGTGAAGTAGTGACGAAGACTAGTCAAGACACCCACTAGTCTAATAAACTGAACAAGCATAAGTATAGGAAATAACGGAACAATGACATCTATCTAATGACTACACAATATGGCTAAGAACATAACAACTACAATAAGGAAGGAAACACAACAAATAACAACGGAACACCATAATAAGACACAGAAGGATGAACATGAACACAACCCAAATCCGAAAATCACAATACAGTAAGGGCAAGTAGTAACTCAGCATTGCAACTTAGGCCTTAACTAGCAACCCCATAAATTAGTCAAATCCTTCAAGTGTAAACTTTCACCAGTAAGTTTTTATATTGGAATCTTAAGAATATAATCCATTCCAATAGGAAATTCTTTTAAAATATAAGTCCTTCGAATATAAACTTTTCAAATAATTATCCTTCAAACATAGTTCTTTCAAGATAATTACTTTTCAAATATAAACTTTCCAAATAAATATTCTTCGAACATAGTTCTTTCAAGGTAAATGCTTTTCACATATACTTTTCAAATAAATGTCCTTCTAACATAGTTCTTTCAAGATAATTACTTTTCAAATATACTTTCAAATAAATATCTTTCAAACATTGTTTCTTCAAGATAAATAATTTTCGAATACACTTTTCAAGTAAATAATCTTCGAGTATAGGTCACCTTGTGAAACCTAAGCATAGAGGATTAACAACTCCGAACACAGATATATCCACAAGGGAATCTACCGGGATCCCATACCGTAGTCCCCAATTTATTATGCAGTACTGGGGATCTCCCAGAATACGTCTTTAGTCCCAAAATAAATATACAGTGTTGGGGGATCTTCCGGAATATGTCCGTAGTCCCAAAATAAATATGCAGTACATGGGGGATCTCCCGAAATACGTCCGTAATCCCAAAATAAATATGTAGTACAGGGGGATCTGCTGTAATACGTCTGTAGTCCCAAAATAACTATGCAGTGCTAGGGGACCTCCCGGAATATCATTCCATAGTCCCAATTTAAATATGCAGCGCAACCAATAGAGATAACAAACTATAGCACGACAGAAACCTCGTACGTCACCACAATAAGTCAAAATCAACAATGACAGCAATGCAAAGTACGACGAGTAAATGAACTCATGAACTTTAAATCACAAATAACGGTATAACTCATTCACAAGGAATAACCATAATAAAGAATGCTAGGCCCAAGGAGAACATCTTAACAAGGAAAAAAAAAATGTAATAACGATTCCACAATATTCAAGTCAACAATAAGACGCCAACACGAGTAAAACATTTCCAAATAAAGGAAAGTCAACTAAGATATAGGTTATCTAATCTCCTTTTTAGGTTGAGCAATTTCAAGGAATATTCAACAATTTAAGTAAGGGTAAGCAGCAAAAGATAATCATAACTCCAATTACGACTAAACAATTATAGGACGAGATAATAATAATTTCAATTAAAGAGATTCATATAGCATGACGATAGAAGAGGTAAAAATCTTCAGTTTAGTCAAATCAGGGTCAAGTAGACAGTAAGGGTGAATCCTAAGTCGATTATCTCTAATCAAAGCATGTAGAGATGAAACTAGCAAATAAGAACTCAAACGTATCAAGAACAACTTGATACACAGTGAATATAAGGACCTAAGAACCCTAATAGCAAACTACCCACAAATAAGTCTGAGCACGCATCCGTCACCTCGCGTACACGGGCTACAATCAACATAGAGGACTCAAATCCTAAGGGGTAGCTCCCCCACACAAGGTTAGGCAGCAAGATACTTACATCAAAGACTACAATCCGGTACTCTAAAATGAACTCATCGGGTGAAAGACCTCCAGACAGCTCAAATCCAACTAAAATAACTTCAATGCACAAATAAAAATCATAAGAAACTATTCCAGATCATAAAGTCTAATTCTTTATCAAAAATCCAAAAGTCGATCCATAATCCGACCCTCGGGCCCGCACCTCAGAACCTGACAAATTTTACAAAATCCGAACACCAATTCCCATATTAGTTCAACCATACAAAAATTACCAAATTCCGATATCATTTCGTCCCTCAAATCATGATTTATCGTTTTAGAAATTTTCATCAAAAACCAACATTTTCCCCAACCAAAAACACAAAATTTATGATAGAAATGAAGATAAAATCATGGAATACATTAAATACTAGGTGAGGAACACTTACACAATCGATTAGCTTGAAAACTCCCAAAAATCTCTCCCAAATACGGATTCCAAAACTCAAAATATGAAGAAAAATAGCCAACCTTCGATTTAAAAGAATCTGACAGGACCTCTGTACCTGTGACCAACTTAGCCGCATCTACGCAACCGCAAGTGCGCATGGCCAATCGCACCTGCGCTCCACTCCGCTTCTACGCCCAAGGATCCACTCCTGCAGCGCCGCACGTGCGCTCCAATTCTCTGCATCTGCAGAGATTGCCCAAACCAGTTCCACCCCCACCTGCACCTCATCCATCACACATGCGACGATAGCACCTGCGCCCAGGGTCTGTAGGTGCGATTACACCAGAACTCAGCCCTCTCCAAAACCATGGAAATCATCTGCAACTCGTCCGAAACACACTCGGGGTCCTCGGGACCCCTTCCAAGCATACCAACAAGTTCCATATTCTAATACGGATCCGCTCAAGGTCTCAAATCACATCAAATCACGACAAAACTATGAATCGCACCATGAATCGAGCTTATGAACTTTCGAATCTTCCAACCTCTAAAACTCGTGCGAAAACCTATCAATCTAACCTAGAATAATGCCAAATTTTGCAGACAAGTCCCAATTGACATCACAGACCTGCTCCAACTCTCGAAATCGCATTCCGGCCCCTATCCAAAAAATTCAATTGTGGTCAAACTTCTTCATTTTCCAAACGTCCAATTTTACAACTTTCGTCAAATTTCCCCAAATTACCCTATGGACCTCCAAATCCAAATCTGGATGCACGCCTAAGTTCAAAATCACCATATGGATCTGTTGACATTATCCAAAACTTATTCCGGAGCCGTTTACACTGAAAGTCAATTTCCGGTCATATTTTATTGCTTAACCTTCCGAAAGTAGAATCCTTCTTCCAATTCGACTTTGAATCATCCGGTAACTAAATTCGACCATACACGCAGGTTGATATAAATAATGTGAAGCGGCTCAAGGATTTATGTCGCCGAACGGAGCGTAAATTCACAAAATGATCGGCCAGGTCGTTACACAAATCAACTCCGAATTCCCCCAAATACAATTCCAACCATATGTATGAGTCATAATACATTAAGTGAAGCTACTCATAGTCTCAAGCCGCCGAACGACGCACTAGAACTCAAAACGACCGGTCGGTTCGTTACAGGGATAAGGTGTGGGACATGACTGACTCTAATGTATCCTATTTAAATAAAGGGTTTTAAGGTATTTATAAAAATAATATTTAGTTTTTTTAATACAAAAGATTTTTAATATAAAATAAAAGAAAGCTCTTTATATATTTGTCACGACCCCAAAACTACCCCGATCGTGATGACGCCTATCAAGATACTAGGCCAGCCAAAACAATACTCAAAACATAAAGAACCTTCCGTTTATATCATTTCTAAACTGACAATTGATAAAGGTTTCATTTAAGAATTTTTAAACAGTCTAAGATATGCCAAATAATAGATACAAATCCCAAAATCCCGGGGTCACTGGTCATGAGCATCTAAAGAAAATATACAAGTATAGAAAATAAACTCTATAATAGCAAAAAGGAGAAGACAGGGCTGCGGACGCGTGCAGCTACCTCGCAAATCTCCAAGAAATCCCTGGAACAGGTAGACAGCTCACTTCGCCCTAGCACCTGAATCTGCACACAAGGTGCAGGGAGTAATGTGACTACCCCAACTCAGTAGTAATTAAAGTAAATCGTAGATACGATAATTCATAACGCTTAAAAGCCGATTTCAGTAAAAATCCTTTGAAATTGAGCCTTTCAATAGTTTCCACAAAAATGCAAGGAAAGTTTAGTGTAAAAATGATAGAAATCAAAAATAGCCTCTCGTCAAAAACATATTTCATAAACCGCCGCTCGGGCATAACATCACTCAGAATCAGTCACTCAGCATACCTCACAATCACTCGGAATCAGCCCCTCGAACAACCTCACAGTCACTCATGCCTCCCAATCACTCGTCACTCGGCACTCGGCACTCACACTCAATAGGTAGCTGTGCTCACTTGAGGTGTACAGACTCCGCAGGGTCTCCTAAAGCCCAAGCGCTATAACAAGCCATCTCGTGGCATCAATCACTCTGGCACTCGGCCTATCAGAAACATGCTGCGACATGCAGCCCGATCCCATATCATATCCTCACAAATCAGGCCCTCGGCCTCAATCAGTCATAAATCTCTCAAGCCACTTGAGCTATCAGTAAAGCAGGGTGCTCGACCAAAAATATCATTTATGCATCAAATAGTGTAAATGAGACTGAGTTTCGAAATCAGTTTAACATAGCATGACTGAGTGTAAGTCTTAAATCAATACAGTGTGGAAATAGCAGTAACAAGCCCCAAAGGGTCAAAACAATTTGGCACGAGGCACAAATACGGCATTCAGGCCAAATACATGGTAATAATCTCTAAAACTCAAAATATCGTATGATTTATAATCAAATACGCAACTTAATAGTTGTTCCGGTACATACCAAGTCACAATCCCCCAACAGTGTACGCCACACACTTTTCATCTAGTATGTGCGCCACTCCAAA
The DNA here is from genome assembly GCA_005239525.1 of Nicotiana knightiana. Taxonomy (NCBI): domain Eukaryota; kingdom Viridiplantae; phylum Streptophyta; class Magnoliopsida; order Solanales; family Solanaceae; genus Nicotiana; species Nicotiana knightiana. The sequence goes on from ML439014.1 coordinate 36,446, forward strand.
ATAGTGATATTGTCACGACCCCAAATCCCGGCCAGTCGTGATGGCGCCTATCGTGGAACTAGGCCAGCCAAAACTTCACTCAAATCATAATAAACTTGCGTTTACATCTTTACTATACTGATTTTCCATAAAGGTTCCTTTAAACATTTATAAAAACAGTCAAAACTATACTGAATAATAAATACAACCCCCGAGAACCCGGAGTCACTGGTCATGAGCATCTACATAAATATACAACTCAACGAAAATAAATTATATAATATTAAACAAGAGAGGGAGCAGAACTGCGGACGCATGCCGCCACCTCGTAAACATCCGAGAATCTCTGGAACAGATAGACAGCTCACCCTGCCCTAACTCCTGAATCTGCACACAAGGTGCAGGGAGTAATGTGAGTATGCCAACTCAGTAGTAATGAAAATAAATCAAGTCTGAGCAACAAGAAACACATAAAATCAATGTCATCAAATCACAAGAGGCACAACCTTTCTTTCGAACAGTATAACATAGATATATGAAATCATCATGCCTTAAAATCATCATCAGAAAAATCCTTTAAAGAATGCATATGTTTAACAACTTTAAACCGAAAGATTTAGTATGCAAATGAAAGTAGTAAAATCATAAGTATCCCCTCGGGAAATAAATGTATCAAATCAGCCCTTGGGCATGCCTCACAGTCACTCAACACCTCACAATCACTCATGCCCCCCAATCACTCGTCACTCGACACTCGGTGTGCTCACTGGGGGTGTGTACAGACTCCGGAGGGGCCTTTCAGTCCAAGCGCTAATTTCACTCAGCACCTCACCATCACTCTTGGCCCTCGACCACACTCAGCAGAACCACTCGAAAGGCCCATCAGGCGAAGTAGTAAAACAGGGTACTCGACCCAAAACATCAATTTAAATCTTAAAGTGGTGTAAATCATGCTGAGTTTTGAAAAACAGTATGCACAATGATGCTGAGTGAAATCATCAACAAATAGGGAGGAAAAACAGCAGTAAAAATCCCCCAAGGGGTCTAAACAGATCGGCACGAGGCCCCAAAGACGACGTATAGCCCAAATATTTCAACAATCTTTAGAATACGATTTAACATAAGGTTTTGAGTAAATATGCAACTCATTAGTTGCCGCGGAGAGGACCTAGTCCAATCCAAAAATCAGTACGCGCCCCATACTCGTCATCCGATATGTGCGCCTTTCTAAAATCAGTGAGAAATTATGTAGTCTGTGGTTCCATACCCTCAGGACAAGATTTATAACCATTACTTACCTCTACCGGGCCACAACACTAGTCCGCTATGCTTTTTCCCCTCAAATTGGCTCCCGATTGCTCCGAATCTAGCCAAAACTAGTTTAACATCATCAATATATACTCAAGGAACACAACCCAATCGAAAATTATCAATGTATACAAAAATCTCGAAATTCGGCCAAACCTGAGCCCCGGGCCCACGTCTCGTCGTGATACCAATGAAGTACCCTTAACTCAAACACATTTCTCTTCCTGAAATATATACCCTCATCAAGTCGCATCAATTAGTGATATCATCTACCTAGTCATCTGAAACTGCCCATGCTGCCTAAGAATTTATGACCGTCCTTCCAGAACCGAATCGTGACCTCACATATGCAAATCTCAACTCTACCCAACATACCGCACATGCCATGCCAACCTTGAAAAAAAAACGGGAACCCCATGGTCCCTTCCGAGCCATAAGCAAATACGTACCCAACTAGACAAGAACTTCCATTGGATCCCCTTAAGAAACAAACTCACTACACGCCATAAGAAAGAATGCACCCTTAACTGCGGTAGAAACCATCAGGAACTATCCGAAATCCCATTTGCACAACAGTAAACCATCAGGACTGAACTGTTCTAACTCAACCAAAATATGCAGGGCACCAAAAATCCAAGAGCATAGCTAAGAAACACCCGGAAAACTCGTCACCTTATGAACACCCTAAAGAACTAACCGTATCCCTTACCATGCCGATCTGATCTACTACCAAGTTGCCCTATTTACCCAAGTTCCTTCTGACTTACCTTCAAATTGATACTTCTTCCTGCCGTAATACCACAAATTTGCAACCCAGACTCACCACACGCGACCCAAGCATAAAACCATACCGTCTAAGACTCATAAGCCGCTGAATACTCTCTCTCAAATATCCCCAAAAGTACCACATTCAAATTACTTACCCTGAAGGGACTTCTGCAAATCTAAAGCCATTACCTTCACCTTCCTGATACCGATATGTAGAATCCGTGATATGGTAGGATACCACCAGCCTTGACATCCTCTAACGCAAATCTCAATCACACCGACTGATTAGACAGAATCGACCTGACCCGTTTGCACACTGACATATTAGGAAAGTAATCCACTCATTTGAAGCCACAAGCAAATTCATACACTGCTCACACTACACCTTTTACAATTTCCACTAACTCATTCAATAGACCCAATTACCCAACAGAGTACATTACAACCTATATCGAAGCAATTTCCCTTACTCTTGACATTCCTAGACCCCGTACCTGCAGGTCATACTGATTCACCACTATGCCTCGCACTGAAACCAACACCACACATAATCATGTAATCAACTTATCAATAACGAACTCCCCCACTTGGCTCAATGCCAAGTATCAAGACAAACAAGACTATGCCCACACATTATCACTACCACCATGTTGTGGTAGGATTCAAACTAAATCCTCCATAAGCTTATATGACCCAAACCATCTAACACTCAAATCAATTTCCAATCTCACATCCACCCTTGCGATGGTCATGCCAACTCCTACAAGCAATCTAAACTCAAATTAAAACATATATCATTTTACTGGTAGAAGAGAACTTATTACAGAACTACATAGGGACAACACAACCTAGGACAACCCGCAGGAGATACCCCTGCCCTCTTGGCCTCAACTGCTATCTCTCCATACATCTCTGAAGACCACAACTATCACGCAATCACTACACCTTCCTGCATCTGAACACAACCAACGCCTACCCTCGAGGCACCACATTATGCGGTAAAAACCTGAAGCTGATGGCAGAACTAACACTGGAGCGGTGGTCACAGAAATCTCGAGCTTCTGGAAGCTCTACCCACACATGACTGACCACATGGATACCCTCACTTGACACCACGTGTCCCGAGAATGCTACTGTACCGAGAAAAAATTCACACTCGGAGAAATGGGCATAGAGCCTTTCCTCCCCGAATCCTTATAATGCCATCCTCAGATACTGAGTATGCTACTCCCGACTACGCGAGTATGTCAGGACACCATTAATGAATACAATAACAAGGAGTGCTAATACGGCCAGAATATACCGTCAATCAAATACATGAACGTTACTGGGGCAAACGATCAACTCAGAAGACATCACCAGGAACTCATACCCCAACAGAGAAATCCGCTTCACTCCACAACTACAAAACGTGAGAGGTATTCCAACATATTCATAACTCAAGGCCACATGCCAAATCGAGACAGAAATCAAACACTCAATAAAACTCACCACATTTCCAGCCAACCCTTTTGACACAATTCACAATCTTAACACATCTAACCATCAAATCACACCCATCACCTAGGCGTCTAGTCACCAATTCTCATCAATAAGAACACAAACGGACATACAAGTCCCCAGTTACATGTGCCCACACAACGAAAATCTCAGCAATCCAACCACCGAATGAATGCGGCCTCAAGTCTTCCAGACCGACCCATTACCAATATTCAAAAATCACATCTCATCCATGGAAGTCACAAGCCGTTGATGCAAAGCTGATACCAGCGCTCTCGGGCGCGCTCGAATACATGGAAGGAATTCAAAAGTTACGCTCTTGGCTGAATACAATGGATTCGCACGATAAAAATTTTAAAATGTAAAATTTTCTTAAGGGTTCCGCAACCTCTCGAAGATAAGTATAGACGTCTCCGTACCGATCCGCAAGACTCTACTAAACCTGCTCATGACCGATGAGTCCTATGTAACCTAGCGCTCTGATACCAAAATGTCATGACCCCAAATCCCGGCCAGTCGTGATGGCGCCTATCATGGAACTAGGCCAGCCAAAACTTCACTCAAATCATAATAAACTTGCGTTTACATCTTTACTATACTGATTTTCCAGAAAGGTTCCTTCAAACATTTTGTACAAACAGTCAAAACTATAATGAATAATAAATACAACCCCCGAGAACCCGAATTCACTGGTCATGAGCATCTACGTAAATATACAACTCAACGAAAATAAATTCTATAATATTAAACAAGAGAGGGAGCAGGACTGCAGAGGCATGCTGCCACCTCGCAAACCTCCGAGAATCTTTGGAACAGATAGACAACTCACCCTGCCCTAACACCTGAATCTGCACACAAGGTGCAGGGAGTAATGTGAGTACGCCAACTCAGTAGTAATGAAAACAAATCAAGTCTGAGCAGCAAGAAACACATAAAATCAATGTCACCAAATCACAAGAGGCACAACCTTTCTTTACAACAGTATAACATAGATATGTGAAATCATCATGCCTTAAAATCATCATCAGAAAAATCCTTTAAAGAATGCATATGTTTAACAACTTTAAACCGAAAGATTTAGTATGCAAATGAAAGTAGTAAAATCATAAGTAGCCCCTCGGGCAAACCATGTATCAAATCAGCCCCTCGGTCATGCCTCACAGTCACTCAGCACCTCATAATCACTCGTTACTCGGAACTCGGTGCGCTCACTGGGGGTGTGTACAGACTCCGGAGGGGCTCCTTTAACCCAAGCGCTAATATCACTCAGCACCTCACCATCACTCTTGGCCCTTGGCTACACTCAGCACCTTACCATCACTATTGGCCCTCGGCCACACTCATCAGAACCACTCGAAAGGCCCCTCGGGTGAATTAGTAAAACAGGGTACTCGACCCAAAACATCAGTTTAAATCTCAAAGTGGTTTAAATTATGCTGAGTTTCGAAAAACAGTATGCACAATGATGCTGAGTGAAATAATCAACAAATAGTGAGGAAAAACAGCAGTAAAAAGCCCCCAAGGGGTCTAAACAGATCGGTACGGGGCCTCAAACACCGCGTATAGCCCAAATATTTCAACAATCTTTAGAATACGATTTAACATAAGGTTTTGAGTAAACATGCAACTCATTAGTTGCCGCGGAGAGGACCTAGTCCAATCCAAAAATCAGTACGCGCCACATACTCGTCATTCGACATGTGCGCCTTTCTAAAATCAGTGAGAAAATATGTAGTCTGGGGTTCCGTATCCTCAGGACAAGATTTATAACCAATACTTACCTCTACCGGGCCACAACACTAGTCCGCTATGCTTTTTCCCCTCAAACTGGCTCCCGATTGCTCCGAATCTAGCCAATACCAGTTTAACATCATCAATATATACTCAAGGAACACAACCCAATCAAAAATTATCAATGTATACAAAAATCTCAAAATTCGGACATACCCGAGCCCCGGACCCACGTCTCGGAATTCGATAAAATCTACATCACAAGAATCCTCATTCCCTCACGAGTCTACCCATACCAAATTTACCAAAATCCGACCTCAATTGCCCACTCAACGCTCCAAAAGGATTTTCCAAATTTTCCTCCCATTTTTCAAACTTTTCTTACTTTAATTCTTCAAATACAAGCCAAATCCGAATCTAAATAGCATAGAAATGATGGTAATAACCCGAGAACTTACCTTCACTTAAGAATCATGAATCCCCTCTCCAATTTGCATTCAAAGGAGCTCCTCTCGCATGCAAAAATGGTGAAATGAAATGAATTTCACGGAGGCCTCTTATATACTGTTTCTGCTAGTCGTTTCCGCACCTGCGGACATCTAGTCGCACCTGCGGTCCCAGGTGCGCACCTGCGGAATCCCACTTAACGGACCAAATTCTGCACCTGCGGCCAACCCGCAGGTGCGGCCCAAACTTCGCACCTGCGAAAATTACCCTGCCTGCCTTCCCTTCTGCAGGTGCGGCCAACACTAGCAATCACACACCAGCAACTATTTTTTGAGATTTTCCAAATTTCAAAACCCCGCAAACCATCTGAAATCAATCCTGAGCCCCTCGGGGCCCCAACAAAACATACCAACACACCCCTAGAATTATTCCAACTTAGTCGAGCCTTCGAAACTCCAAAAACAACACGAAACACCAAAATTACATCAAATTCAAGCTTATGAATTTTGAAACTTCCAAATTTCGCCAACTACGCCGAAACCAAACAAAACACCTCTGATTGACCTGAAATTTTGCACACATACTCAAAATGACATAACGGACGTATTCCAACTTCCGGAATTCCATTCCGACCCCGATAGCCTATTTTACACTACCGACCGGAAATCGCCAAAAACTAACTTTCGCCAATTCAAGCCTAATTATACACCGGTCATCACAAAATATTCTGAACACACTCCTAAGTCCCAAATCACCTAACGAAGCTATCCGAGCCATAAAATCCGCATTCCGAGGTTGTTAACCAATAAGTCAACTCTCGGCAAATGCCTCAATTCTCATCATGACAATTCTGAACCCGACCCAACGCACATAAATGAAGTTGAACCACCTAAAAAGAAGAAGAAACGGGGAAACGGGGAAACGGGGCTATACTATCGGAACGACCGGCCGGGTCGTTACAGATACAATGTGAAATAAAGGGTTTCATACCCTCAAGACATCACTTACAATCATTACTTACCTCAAACCGGCAAAAATCCTAACCCTCGATGACTTTGACTCTTGACTCGGCCTCCAATCGCCCCGAATATATTCAAAATCAGATTCATAACATCAAAATACGCTAAAGGAATAAAGCCCACTCCAAAATATTCAAATTACATCAAAAATCCCGAAATTGGCTAAACCCGGCCCCCGGGCGCATGTCTCATAATTCAATAAAAAATAAAAAAATGGAATCCTTATTCATTCACGAGTGTACCCATATCAAATTTATCGAAATCCGACATCAAATGGCCATTCAAATCCCCAAAAGAATTTCTCAAATTTTCTTCCATTTTCTCCCAATTTTCTCTCCAAATTCTCAAATTAAATGATAAAATTCAACACATAATCATGGAGTTAAAACAAATATGAGTGAAAAACACTTACCCCAATCACTCTACTGAAAATCCCTTCCAAATTCGCCTTCTCTCGAGCTCTCTAATGAATTTTGGTGTTATGAGCTTAAACCCTCGTTTTTTAACTTAAAACAGTCTGCCCAGGTCTTTTCTTCATTGAGAACGCGACAAACCTCACGCGTTCGCATAGAACAAATAACACTGCCCCTAAAATGATCCTATGCGATTGCCGACAACCACACACGATCGCGGTTCAATGCAACAAAGATCCACACGATCGCATAGAACAACTCACTGCAGCTCCCAGCTAAGCCTATGTGTTCGCGAACATACCCATGCGATCGCATATAAGAAAACCATAACCCTTCACACCAGAAAATCTGGCACTTCCTAAGTCCAAGAATTGGTCCAATAACCACCTGAAACAATCCCGAGGCCCTCGGGACCTCAACCAAACATGCCAACACATCCCATAACCTCATTCAAACTTAGTCGAGCCTTCGAACCACTCAAAAAAACACTGGAACACTAAATCTACCTCGTATTCAAGCCTAAGAACTTAGAAACTTTCAAATCCCACAAACGACGTCGAAACCTACCAAATCACCTCCGAATAACCTGAAATATTGCGCACACATCCCAAATGACACTACGAACCTGATCCAATTTCCGAAATTCTATTCCGACCCCGATAGCTAATTTTCCACTGCTAACTAGAAATCGCCAAAAATCCAATTTCGCCAATTCAAGCCTAATTGTACGCCTAACCTCCACCCAATATTCCGAACACACTCCTAAATCCCAAATCACCTAACGAAGCTATCTGAGCCCTCAAAACCACATTATGAGATCAGTTATATGTAAGTCAACTTCCGGTTGACTTTTCCAACTATTCACCCAACTTAAGAGACTAAGTGTCTCATTTCTCTCCAGAACCAGTCCGAACCCAAGCCAACCGACCCAACACAACATAAATGAGCTAAACAACACAAAACGAAGCAGAAATGGGGAAAGCGAGGCTAATCTCACGAAACGACCGACCGGGTCGTTACATCTCCCCTTCTTGAACAAACGTTCGTCCTCGATTGAGTCTAGAAACATACATGGAGTCTCAAATAAGTGAGGATATGTCACGACCCAAAATCCCTAAAGTCGTGATGGCGCCGGACACAAGGCCGGGCAAGACAAAACATTAATTAATTGAAATAACTTTCCAGTTTTAACATTTTCGAAATTGTTACCTTTTCTTGCATTTCATAATCAAATAAATAAACTTTAGTAAACTTAAATACGACAGCACATCGATTCAGTTTAATGAAATAAATCCCAACACGTCCCCAGAACCCGGTGTCACAAGTACATGAGAAATTTCTAAGAATTTTACAAATATTACAAAGCCTGTCCGCAATACGACTGGACCAGGAAATTTAAAATGAAACAGATACAGTATGAAGGTGACTCTGTCAACTGCGGATCACCTCCGGAAGATGCATCTCGCCTAAGTCTCCGAATCCTCCACATTTCTATGAAAGTACCTGTGCAATAAAATGCACAACAAGTGCAGCATGAGTACAAAAATAACGTCTACTCAGTAAGTCACCCGCCTAACCTCAGAGAGGTAGTGACGAGAGGTCAAATTAGACACTTACTAGGGTCCGACAATATAACATATGACAGAATATGATGAAACACAATAGACATGTAAGACAGTGAGCAACGAGTACATATCAAGTACAGAAATCCAGGTAATCACTGAGAATAAACAACTATGCACACTTCCCTTTTTCCCAAATACATGTCAAGCCAATACCAATAGAATAGTACCAAATAGTCATGCGCACCCAAGGGTAAGACAATCGGACGGAGTCATAAGATAGTCAACCTCTCTATGCACTACCGAAGGATCGATCGGCCCGTCCCAAAAGTGCATCTATCAACCTCTCTACGCACTGCCGAAGGATCAATCGGCCCGTCCCAAAAGTGTGGCTCTCAATCTCTCTATGCACTGTCGAAGGATCGATCGGCCCGTCCCAAAAGTGCGGCTCTCAATCTCTATATGCACTGTCGAAGGATAGATCGGCCCGTCCCAAAAGTGCATCTCTCGATCTCTCTACGCACTACCGAAGGATCGATCGGCCCGTCCCAAAAGTGCGGCTCTCAATATAATAATCCTCTCTGTGCACTGTCGAGGGATCGACCTTCCCATCCTAAAAGTGCACCTCTCAGTATAATACAGCTAGCCTGCTCGCGAATCATACATGCGACTCAGGTGCTCATAAGAATACATACACAAATACAGGATCTTCCTGCTCATGAATCACTCAAGCGACTCGGGCACCCAAAATTACACATATCCACATAATAAATTCGTATTTTATCAAGAAAACCGTTTTTCTCAGGAAAATGTTAAAGTCTTTATTAAAAGAAACATGAAATATAGGTTTTGAAATCTTTTTTTTTTGAAACTCATTTGTCCAATTTAGTAACACTCCATAATACAACCCTGTCCAGGTACATATATATATTCACAGCGGAAACAATTTTCTTTTAAGAAGCTTAACAATATGAACTCTAGTTGTCTTTTAAACTTACAATCATGTTTTCGGTCATATTAGCAGTTTAATATTTCAGGCAGGGTTACAGGTACACACATAAAGCATGCTAGTGGGTCCTAGGCTACCCGGACATGGCATAATAGTAGCTACGCAGGGACTCCCGTCACCTCGTGCGTACGTATCCCCCCACAAATAATATCATATATTCATTTAGTTCACCTATGGGGACAATTTCCCTCTCACAAAGTTAGAAAGGAGACTTACCTCGCTCCAAAATTCTATAAACGGCCTCCAAGCCTTCCCGATGACTCCAATCGATGCACAATGCTCCAAAACTACCCAAATGATGATAAACCAATGAGAATATACTCAATTGTTTGCTAAAAATTTAGATTATATAATTTCTCGCTTAGTGAAATGACCAAAATGCCCTCGGGCCCACGTGCCCGGATTTCAAGATTTCTCGAAGATAAACTCTACTCATAGCTTTACTAGATCAAATATATTATTTACTCCTAATTTCATGCTCAAATTCGTGGTAAAATCCCATTTTCATCAATTCTAGGTTTCCTTGCAATTTTCCCACATTTTTCCCAATTTCTCATATCAAATCTATGTAATAAATCTTGTATTTAACTTGAATATAAGAAGAAACAACTTAACTTTGATGCTTGATGAAATCCCTCTTGAAATGCTCTCCAAAATCATCCAAGCCAAATGAAAGAAAATGAAAGAAATGGCCAAAATTCGTGTTTAAAGAATCTGCCCATGCTTCATCGAGTTGTACCTTGCACTTGCGTTGTGCAGGTTGTACATCTTATTACAATTTTCCCTTGTTGAACACCTTCTGTTAAAACACCCATAACTTCTTGAAGAAATATCCTAATAACAAACGCTTTGAAGATTTAGAAACGGTTTGAAGATTTATATATCCAGAGATATGGGCTTCTAAAGTCGGCTTCATGCATCAGAAAAATCTGGCGAAACTGCACCACCAGCCATCTTCAGTCGGTCATAACTTTTTGCACAAAATTCCATATGACAAGTGGTTTAATGTTCTAGAAACTAGACTTCACGATATACAACTTTCATGTTTTGAAAATGTTCATATTACTTATAGATTCGTATATATAAGCTTCCAAAATTAGCTCGTCGATGTATAAATTGCTGTCCAAAAGTGCAACAGAAGTTTCTGCAGTTTTTCCTTCTTTTTCTTGTCCGAAATTCATTCCGTTAACCTTCCGAAATCCACCCGTGGCCCTCGGGACCTTAACCAATTATACCAACATATCCCAAAACATGATACGAACTCACTCGAGTCCTCAAATCACATCAAACAACGTCGAAATCATGAATCGCACTCCAATTCAAGCTTTATGAACTTTGAAATTTCAAACTTCTACATCCGATGCCGAAACCTATCAAATCACGTCCGATTGACCCCAAATTTTGGACAAGGGTCATATTTGACATTACGGACCTGCTCCAACTTTCGGAATTGGAATCCGACCCCGATATCAAAAAGTCAAACTCTCGGTCAAACTTCTCAAAAACTTTCAAATTTCTATCTTTAGCCAAATGAGTTCAAAATGACCTCCGGACATCCGCATTCACTTCCGATCGCGCTCCCAACTTCAGAATCACCATACGAAGCTATTCCCTGACTCGGAATCCCAAACAGACATCAATATCATTGAAATGTGCTTCAAGCCAAACTTAGGAAATTTCTTCAAAAATACTAGCTTCCACAATATACACTGAAACGCTCTCGGGTTATCCAAATTCCGATCTGGAGATACGCCCAAGTCCGAAATCATCATACGAACCTGATGGAACCTTCGGATCCTGATTCCGAGGCCGTTTACTCAAAATTCCAGTCTTACTCAATTTCTTCAACTTAAGGCTTCTGAAAATGAGAATTTTCCTTTCAATTTAACTTCGAACCTCCTAAATTTCAACTCTGACCATACACACAAGTCACAATACCTGAAATGAAGCTGTTCATGACTCCCAACTGCTGAATGACGCGCTGGATCTCAAAACGACCGGTCGGGTCGTTACAGGATATCTGCTCTGCATCTCCTTCTCGGTCTCCCAGGTGGCCTCCTCCACCGGGTTCCCCCTCCACTGCACCTTAATCGAAGATATATCCTTAGAATTCAACCTTCTGACCTGACGACCCAAGATGGCTACTGGATCCGCCGCATAAGACATATCACCCACCAACTGAATTGTGTTGTCCAAAACATGAGACTGGTCACCAACATACTTCCGGAGAATGGAAACATGAAATACCGGATGCACACTCGACAAGATAGAAGGCAAATCAAATCTATAAGCCACCTCTCCAACCCTCTGAAGCACCTCAAAATGCCCAATGAACCGGGGACTCAACTTGCTCCCGAACCGCATAACACCCTTCATGGGTGACACCTTCAGCCGAACCTTCTCCCCAACCATGAAAGGTACATCCTAGACCTTCAGGTCCGCATAGATCTTCTATCTATACTGCACCGTGCGAAGCCACTCCTGAATCAACTTCACCTTATCTAACGGATCCTGTACAAAATCTTTACCCAAGAGCCTAGCCTCACCCGACTCAAACCAACCGACCGGAGATCTTCACCTCCTCCCATATAAATCCACATATGGATCAATCTAAATACTCGAATGATAACTGTTATTATATGCAAAATCCGCGAGTGGTAGAAATTGGTCCCATAAAACCCCAAAATCAATAACACATGCGCACAACATGTCCTCTAGTATCTGAATAGTGCGCTCGGACTACCCGTCCGTCTGAGGATGAAAAGTTGTGCTCAACTGAACCTGAGTACCCAACTCTCTCTGAACGGACCTCTAAAACTGCGATGTGAAGTGAGTACCTCTGTCGTAAATGATGGAAACTGGAACACCATGCAACCGCACAATCGACCGGATATAAATCTCAGTTAACCGCTCCGAATATAAGTAGTACCAACAGGAATGAAGTGCGCGAACTTGGTCAGCCAATCCACGATAACCCAAATAGCATCGAACTTTCTCGAAGTCCGTGGGAGCCCAACTACAAAGTCCATGGTGATCCGCTCCCACTTCCACTCTGGAATATCTAACCTCTCAGAAGTACGAAACACATAAAACAGGTCATAAATCCACAAATATTGCATTTCTCTTTCAAAATCATAGATACGACAATTCATAACACTTAAAAGCCGATTTCAGTAAAAATCCTTTGAAATTGAGCCTTTCAACAGTTTCCATAGAAATGCAAGGAAAGTGTAGTGTAAAAATGATAGAAATAAAAAATACTCTCTCGGGCAAAAACATATTTCATAAACCGCCCCTCGAGCATAACATCACTCAGAATCAGTCACTCAGCATACCTCATAATCACTCTGAATCAGCCCCTCGGGCAACCTCACAGTCACTCATGCCTCCCAATCACTCGTCACTCGGCACTCGCACTCCGTATGTACCTACGCTCACTGCGGGTGTACAGACTCCGGAGGGGCTCCTACAGCCCAAGCTCTTAAACAAGCCATCGCGTGGCATCAATCACTCTGGCACTCGGCCTATCAGTAACATGTTGCGGTGTGCAGCCCGGTCCCATATCATATCCTCACAAATCAAGCACTCGGCCTCACTTAGTCAAAAATCTCTCAAGCTATTCGGGCTATCAGTAAAGCAGGGTGCTCGACCCAAAATATAATTTTTTGCATCAAATAGTGTAAATGAGAATCAGTTTAACATAGCATGACTGAGTGTAAGTCATAAATCAATACAATGACAAAATAGCAGTAACAAGCCCCTAAGGATTCAAAACAATTTGGCACGAGGCCCAAATACGACATTCAGCGCAAATACATAGTAATAATCTCTAAAACCCATAATATCATATGATTTATAATCCAATACGCAACTTAATAGTTTCTACGGGACAGACCAAGTCACAATGCCCCAACAGTGTACGCCACACACTCGTCATCTAGCATGTGTGCCACTCCAAAATAGTGATACAATGTGAAGTCCGAGGTTTCATACCCTCAGGACAAGACTTAGAATCATTACTTACCTCAAACCGGCCAAAATCCCAAACCGCGATACCTTTGCCTCTTCATTCGGCCTCCAATCGCCCCGAATCTATTCAAATCAGATTCATAACATTAAAGTACACTAAAAGAACAAAGCCCACTCAAAAATAATTAAATTACATGAAAAATCTCGAAATTGGCCAAATCCGACCCCCCGGGCCCACGTCTCGGAATTCAATTAATATCGCAAAACTAGAATCCTTATCTACTCACGAGTCTACCCATATCAGATTCATCGAAATCTTACAACAAATGGCCATGCAAATCCCCAAAAGAATTTCTCAAGTTTTCTTCCATTTTCTCCCAACTTTCTCTCCAAATTCCCAAATTAAATGATAAAATTGAAGGCATAATCATGGAATTAAACCAAATATGAGTGAAGAACACTTACCCCGATCACTTTACTAAAAATCCCCTCCAAATTCGCCTTCTCCCGAGCTCTCTAATGAATTATGGTGTTATGAGCTTAAACCCTCATTTTTGAACTTAAAACACTCTGCCCAGATCTTTTCTTCATTGCGAATGCGAAACTTCACGCGTTCGCATAGAACAAATAACACTGCCCCTAAAATGACCCTACGCGATTGCTGACAACCACACGCAATCGCGATAATGCAAGGGAGCCCCACGCGATCGCAAGCTCCTTCACACGTTTGCATAGCACAAATGCCTCAGCCTTCACTCACTCCACAACTTCTACGCAAACGCGAACCTGACCACGCGTTCGCGAAGCACAAATGCCACTCTCTCACGCGATCACGACCTCCCCTACGCGATCGCATAGAACAAGTCACTGCAGCTCCCAGCTAATCCTACGCGTTCGCGAACATACCCACGCGATCGCATATAAAAAAACCGGAAGCCTTCACACCAAAAAATCTACCACTTCCTAAGTCCAAAAATTGGTCAGATAACCACCCAAAACACACCCGAGGCCCTCGACACCGCAACAAAACATGTCAACACATCCCATAACCTCATTCAAACTTAGTCGATCCTTCAAACCACTCAAAACAACACCGAAACACCAAATCTACCTCGGATTCAAGTCTAATAACTTAGAAACTTCCAAATTCCACACACATAGAAACCTACCAAATCACCTCCGAATGACCTGAAATTTTGCGCACACATTCCAAATTACACTATGAACCTGCTCCAACTTCCGGAATTCCATTCCGATCCTGATAACTAATTTTTCACTGCCAACCGAAAATCGCCAAAAATCCAATTTCGCCAATTCAAGCGTAATTCTACTTCGGACCTCCAAACAACATTACGAGCACACTCCTAAGTCTCAAATCACCTAACGAAGTTGTCCGACCCCTCAAAATCACATTCTGAGATGATTTACCTATAAGTCAATTTTCGGTTGACTTTTCCAACTATTCACCCAACTTAAGAGACTAAGTGTCTCATTACTCTCCAGAACCACTCCGAACCCGAGCCAACCGACCTAACACAACATAAATGAGCTAAACAACACAAAATAAAGCAGAAATGGAGAAAGCAGGGCTAATCTCACGGAACGACCAACCGGGTTGTTACAATACAAAAATAAAGTAATAATTTTATTTACTTAAACATGCATAGATGAATAATTTTCCCAACATTTCAATTTTTCACATCTTATTCCTTCATTAGGTAACGTGTAAAAATTTACTCTCCTCTTTTTAATTTGTCCAAGTTAATCTTTCTTTTCCCAATCTCTTCATATTTCTGAAACTCCTACATATTTTCTGTCTTTCTTTTTAATATTCTTATCCACCCAATTTTTCCTCCGTTGGGTATCGTGATGGAACCTAGTTCTAGGAACTAGGTAAGCCTAACATTCATTGAATAACAACAATAGTAAATAAAAAATAATAGTCTCGATATAGAATCTTTGCAAAAATTTATAATTTTCCAAAAATCAGTAGTACAAGTCATAAGCTCTGCAGAGTTAACTACACTTCTAAATACAAATGTTTGGAAATGAGTAAAACAGGTTAAAACAAAGTAAGAAGGTGACTCTGAAGCCTGCGAACGCGGTGACATGTTTACCTTGAGTCTCCTCAACAAGGATCCGCACAGCTACTAACGATCAATACCTGGATTTGCACAAATATGTGCAGAAGTGTAGTATGAGCACACTAGAGCGGTGCCTAGTAAGTGTTAAGACTAACATCGATGAAGTAGTGATGAGGACTAGTCAAGACACCCACTGGTCTAATAAACTAAACATGCATAAGTACAGAAATAATGGAACATAACATCTATCTAATGTCTACAAAATATGTCTAACAACATAACAACTACAATAAGGAAGGAAAACGGCAAAAAGTAACGGAACACCAGAATAATACACATAAGGATGGATGGAAACAAAACCCTAGTCCGAAAATCACAATACAGTAAGGGCAAGTAGTAACTCAGCACTGCAATAGTTTCCACATCAGGCCTTAGCCAACAACCTCAATAAATTGGTCAAAATCTTCAAATGTAAACTTTCACCCGCAAGTTTTATATTGGAAACTTTAAAATATAATCCTTCCAAATAGAAAATTCTTTGAAATATACTTCCTTTGAATATAAACTTTGCAGATAGGAAACCTTCAAACGTAGTTCTATAAAAATAAATGTATTTCAAATATATTTTTCCAAATAAATGTCTCCCAAACATAGTTTTCTTCAAGATAAATACTTCTCGAATATATTTCAAATAAATGTCTTTCAAACATAGTTCCCTCAAGATAAATACTTTTCAAATAAATGTCTTTGAGACATAGATTCTTCAAGATAAATCTACCGGGATCCCGTCCCGTAGTTCCGAATTTATCATGCAGTACAGAGGGATCTTCCAGAATACGCCCATAGTCTCAAAATAAATATGTAGTGCTGGGGGATCTCCCGAAATACGTCCGTAGTTCCAAAATAAATATGCAGTACAGGGGATCTCCCGGAATACATCCGTAGTCCCAATTTAAATATCCAACACATGGGGATCTCCAGGAATATGTCCGTAGTCCCAATTAAAATATGCAGTACAAGGGGATCTCCCGGAATACGTTTGTAGTACCAATCTAAATATGCAGTACATGGGGGATCTCCGGGAATATGTCCGTAGTCCCAATTTAAATATGCAGCGCAACCAACAAAGACAACAATTATAGCACGACAAAAAAACTCGTACATCACCACATCAAGCACAAAGTAACAATGACATTAATACAAAGTAAGGCGAGTAAATCAATACAACGATATTAAATCACAAGGAAACAGTAGAACTCGTTCACAAGGAATAATCACGGTAAAGATGCTAAGTGTAAAGAGGCATCTTAACCAGGGAAAAACAAGACGTAACAACGAATCCACAATATTCAAGTTAACAATAAGAAGCCAACACAAGTAAAATAATTCCAGATAAAGGCAAATTGACTAAGATATAGGTTATCTAAACCTCTTTTAAGGTTGAGAATTACGAGAGATATTCAACAATACAAACAAGGGTAAGCAGCAAAAGATAATCATAACTCCAATTAAGGCTAAACAATTATAGGATGAAACACTAATAATTTCAATTAAATATAGGCAATTTATGATAATATAGCATGACTAAAGAAGAGGTAAAACCTTCGGTTAAGTCAAATTAGGGTCAAGTAGACAGTAAGGGTGAACCTTAAAGCAATTATCTCTAATCAAAGCATGTAGAGGTGAAACTAGCAAATAAGAACACAAGCGTATCAAGAAAAACTTCATACAAGGTGAATATAAGGACCTAAGAACCCTAAAAGTCAAACTTCCCACAAATAAGTCTGAGCACGCACTCGTCACCGCGTAAACGGACTACAATCAACATAGAAGACTCGAATCCTAAGGGGTTGTTCCCCCACACAAGGTTAGGCAACATACTTACCTCAAAGACGAAATTCCGGTACTCTAGAAGGGACTTCTCGGGTGAAAAGTCCTTCGGATGGCTCAAACCAACTAGAGCAACTTCAAAACACACATAAAATTTATAAGGAACTATTCCGGATAATAAAGTTTGATCTTTACAAAAATCTAAAAATCGACCTCCGGGCCCTCAGAACCTGACAAATTTTATAAAATCCGAACACTCATTCCAAATTGAGTTCAACCATACAAAAATTACCAAATTCTGATACCATTTCGCCCCTCAAATCATGAAATTTCGTTTTTGGGAATTTTTTTCAAAAACCAACATTTTTCCCAAATAAAAAAACAATTTAAATGATAAAAACAAAGATTAAATCATGGAATATATTTAATTCTAAGTGAAGAACACTTACCCAATCTAATTGCTTGAAAAACCCACCGCGGATCGCCCAAAATCGAGCTCTACAAGTCAAATATGATAAAAATGGCCTAACCCTCGATTTGATGATTTATATTCTGCCCAAACGTTTAATGAATCGTGATCGCGGAAAGTCACTTGCGATCGCGAAGAAGAAAAAGGAAAGCTGCCCAAGTTGTACTTCGCAAACGCGAAGACTAGCTCATGAACGCGGAAGAGGAAAGGTGGAAGCCTACGCAAACGCGAAGACTAGCTCGTGAACGCGGAAGAGGACAGGTGGAAGCCTACACGAACTCGAAGAGTAACGAGTACCAGTGCTCAAGGCCATGCTTTCTATTATGCGATCGCGGAATAGGAGAAGAGGGGAAACATGCAGAGCTACGCGATCACGAGGAGTAATACGTGAACGTGAAGAAGAAAATCGAGTTCCCAGCAAGGCTAGTACTACGCGATCGCGGAAATTTAGATGCAAACGCAATGCAGGAGAAATCATATATTCGCGATCGCGGACCCACCTACGCGAACGCGAAGAAGAAAAAAATAGGTCAGGTCGACTTTACAGTACGCGATCACAACTGGAACTACGCGATCGTGGAAAGGAATATCAGACACCAGAACAGCAGTTCAAAAATAGGGAAAAATGAACTGTAGCCCATCCGGAACACACGCGAGACCCTCGGGACTCCATCCAAAAACACACAGACAAGTCATATAACCGAACACGGACTCGCTCAAGGTCTCAAATCACATCAAACAACGCCGAAACAACAAATCGCACCATAGATCGAACTTATGAAAGTTCAAATCTTCAAATTTCTAAACTCGTGCCGAAACCTATCAATTCAACCCGGAGTGACGCCAAATTTTGCAGACAAGTCTAAATTAACATCCCGGAGCTACTCCAACTCTCGGAATCGCATTCCGACCCCGATATCCTAAAAAGTCAACTGTGGTCAAACTTATCCATTTCCAAACTTCAAATAAAAAATGTTTTCCAACTTTCACCGAATTGCCTCAAATTATTCTACAGACCCCTTAAATCCAATTCCGGACGCGCGCCTAAGTCCAAAATCACCATACGTGGCTGTTGAATTACCCAAAACTCATTACGGAGACGTTTACGCAAAAGTTAAAATTCTGGTTAAATTCCACCGCTTAAGCTTCCAAAACTAAAATTCTTCTTCCAATTCGACTCCGGATTATCCGGTAACTAAATCCAACCATGCACGCAGGTCGATATACACAATGTGAAGTTGCTCAAGACCTTAAACTGCTGAACGAAACTTAAATTCTCAAAACGACCTGTCGGATTGTTACATTCAAGAAAGATTAAACTTTGGCTTTAGGCCACACATATACTTGAGCGGCCCCTAGTTTGAGAACAAAATATACCATGTTTGATTGACGGTATAAATTTATCCCAGGATAGATTTATACCATCAACCAGACATGGTATAAATTTAGTCCCAATATTAATACATGACAATCCACCTAATTCCACCTTATATCATCAAACTTGGGATAATATTATCCCACCTCTCATGTGGGATAAATTAGTCCATAAATTATAATCCCAATATTATAACCCCATAATAACTTAGTCCGCGTACCAAACGACCGTAGGGATCCTTTGGTTTTAAGTAAGAAGATATTTTAATCTCCATAAAATTCTGTATTACTTATACAACATTACTTTTTTTAAAACTAAATCTTATATCACTAATATAATCTTCGTGTAACCAACACCACGTTGGTTTTTCGCATTAAACTCCACACAAGTACTTATACGAAATTTACAACCAAACGATGAATTCTGGTTACATGCAATAGAATATGGAATAAGAATATGTGTATTATCTAATTTCCACGTAAAAATGCATGCATTATTAGTTCACTACATAGCAATCCTGCTTATTATTTGTCTTTTAACAATCCTTGCGTTATTATTCACTGCATTTTAATCTCTATATTTTAATGCTTGCATAACTAGACCATAACAAATGAATGTCATGCTTACTCATTTCCCTGTGAGAATTTTGTTACAAAGAATCATGGATCGTGCTTATATATCTGCTTTTTTCATACCACTGCATTACAAGAACATGCACATTTAATAGAAAAAAGTTAAGGCCTCATTTATTTATTTTTAAAGATTAAGATGTCAAATTTGAATACATATCAAAATAATAAATGTGTATAAAAATTATGACGTATAAATCTAAGTACATATCTGTAAACTAAAATATTGAATTAAAATTTAAATACTGAATAATTAAAATTATTTGTTTTTTTCAGCATATTAATGTATTAAATTTGTATTTATTGAAAATTAATAAAATGCAAAATTATATTAAAATAGTAGTAATAATTAACCTTAATATTATATTAATAAATTATTAGAATATAAATTTGATATCATTCTTGGTGGTGGTAATAGTTAACCACGGTGGTTGTAGGTAATGAATTGTGATAATTTATGTTGATGGGGTGAATGTGGATAGTAGTTAGTGGTGATGATGATGAATAGTAGTAGTTATGGTTGTAGTTGATGGTGGTGGTCGTGAATTATGGGTGTTAATAGTTGATAGTGTTGAACATCGGCACATCGTTGGCTGGCGGTGAAAGTGGATAGGGTGGTAGGGAAATATCGCCTTTGTAGATATCATTGATAACATCATAATATTATCAAGACAATATTATTAAATTAAAATGATGTACTTAATGTTTGAGATTTGAGTGATTAAGATTCAAATTTAAAAATAAATACATTTAGTGATTGCGATTTGAATAATTAAAATTTAGACTTTCACTAAGTGCAAACAAATAAATCACTCACTTTCAAGGCCGCAAACAACCGAATTGATTCACTTCCTCAGATATAAATACTAGAACTGAATAACAACAGTACCAAAAATAAAGAGCAAATATTGAGATCAAATGAAAATAAAGAAGAATTCATATTGATTCTTCTTCTACTATTAGATGTTTTTCTTGCTAAGTAATAATTCAGTATATTAGTCGAAAGAGTTCAAGAGCTTTTCAGATGGTTATAAAGTGGGAGAAATGGGGATTTAAATAATAATATTTTATGTAATTTTCTCCTTATGTCTCGCTTGCACGTTATCTCCATTACTTGTCGTTTTTGCATGTTACGCTTAAAGAATTTGCAACTGCTCTGTAATCCCTTCTAACTCCTTAGTATAGTTGATATCAACGATCGTGTTACCAACGATCTTGGATCAATTCATCTCAAATTCATTCTTCAAATGACCTGCCAATCAAATTGATTGTTCTCTTACATATAACTTGGCATCATCTGCCACGTGTCAATATTTGGATTTTCTACGTGATAGGCCCACTTTCTGCTAACACAGATTGTCCCCCAACTTTCTGAATACGGAAAAGGTCCAATAACATTCTTAAATTATTGGATATAGCTTAATTTTATCCTTCGTTAGTATTAAACTGGGTCATTAATATCCCTCACGTTAGCAAACTGGACGAATAATGCCTTTATTTTAACGGGTGTCCACATAAGCCTTTTCAAAGGCATTAATTAGCTGACATGACATCCACATAAGCTTCTCTCTCTTAAGCCTGCTCCAATAACCCACTAGCCCATAAAACAAATACCCAGTTGTAGAATAGGCTGCCATGGATGCGCAACCCTCTCCCCAGCTTCAAGCTGTAGCGGAGACGAGCCATACCCATAAAACCGGTACATCACCGTCATTCAACACACATCTTCACCAAAATTCAGACAATTCAACTGTAGTAATCTCCAATTTTCTTCAAATCGGCGCTGTCGCATAGCTGAATGGAAAGGGAGTATCAGCTATCCAGTTGCACCAAAATCAGTGCAAATCGATTCCTAGTGATGTGGAGAACATAACCAAGACGTCATCCGGCCACTAGACTCTAAGATCATAGCTTTACCTAGGACACAAGGTGCTCGACGAAATGACACAGTCGTGTCTAACCAAAATCCAGAATCTCCGTGGAGTTAGGAAAGAGAAAAGCAAACACAAACCCATCAATTACAGTGTCTCCAACATTGTATTAAAGATACCACACAAAAAGAAAAAGCTAATTGCTTTCGGTAGGGTCTCGGCAAAACTTTATATATAGCATAAAACTATTAACAAAAGTGTAGATAAAGATGAAGGTAAAAGAACATAAAGATGTAGGTCACGCAATTTGACAAAAAGCTATTGCTTTAGTCTACAAATAATTTATCAACTTTAGCCAAATGTAGATAAATTATATTTGATTGATAATCGGGTATTTTTTTACAGGTAAAATGGGTAAATATACTATATTTATTTTACCGACCTTTTACGTTTATTAATCCTATATTTGATTGAGAATCGGATATTTCTTTTACAGTCTAATGGGTTATTGGAACATGCTTAAGAGAGATCCGCTTGTGTGGATGCCATGTCAGATAATTAATGCCTTTGAGAAGGCTTATGTGGACAACCGTTAAAATAAAGGCATTATTGGTCCAATTTGCTAACGTGAGGGATATTAATGGCCCAGTTTGCTAATGGAGGACAAAATTGATCTATATCCAATAGTTTAAGGATATTATTAGACCTTTTCCCTTCTGGATAATTATTGATGAATATTCAATAAGTTTTAGAGGATTCAACGTGGAAAAGAAGCGTGTACAACACACTATTTCGAAATCTTGGTGACGTGTTCTAGAATTGAAATGTAATCCGTCATTTTTATTGAAATGGCACCTAACTCATCCCTCCAGGTAAACCAAACAAGAAATAGCGGAACTCGAATGAATGATCATCATCAATCATCAAATAAGATTGTTGAATTCCATATAATATTTCAAGGATTGGTAGTACAAGTCATGAGTGGTTGAGATTAAGAATATAACTCTGATACGAAGAACAAATGCAACATATGTTTGAAGTTTAATAAACAGAATTGTAAGTCCTAAGCTACCATGAACAAGTGGTAGCTTGAACCTGGAATGCTGGCACATACTCAATGCTAGCCATCACCATCTATATTAGCTCAGCCACGAAATCTGCATGTAAGGTGTAAAAGTGTTGTATGAGTACAACCGACCTTATGTAATCAGTAATTATTAGCCTAGCTTAGGTAAAGTAGTGATGAGGTTTTAAGTCAAAAGATACTCATTTTACGTAACATCTACAGCTCAATAATATAAACATGTATACAACTGTTATAAAACAATAAAAGAAGAAGAAGAGTATTGCAGATAAAAGTATAAAGGGAGAATTCTTATTGATTTGAGATCAATTATAATGAAATAGATACCCTCTATTTATAGAAAAAAAGTGACTTAACCCACAAGTAAAATCCCTAAGATCTCTCTAAAATATAGACATTCACCTTAAATAAAACTCTATTTATAACACTCCTCCTTGAATAATTATTCAACAGATAATGTGCCTTATTAAAACCTTAACTAAAACAAAACCCAATGGAAAAAAATTATGGAGAAGGAAAAAGAGTACACATATCTAACACAATACGCCTTTTGGTTGCCTCATTAAAAATCTTGCAAGGAAAACCCAGTGGGACAAAAACTTATAAGGGAAAAAGAGTACAACACGTATTAACTCCCCCTGATGAGAGAATCAATTCACATTCTTGAGCCTTCGCATCCCAATCTTGTGCACTAGCTTCTTAGAGGTTGACGTCGACAGAGATTTGGTGAAAAAATCACAAATATTAACTCCAATGAATATGTTGCACCATGAAATTTCTCGCTATCACATTATCATGCTTATAATTATAGCAAGATCGAGATGTGTACAAATTTTACTTAGGATGTGGTACTTCATGACCAAGAATTTTATATGCTTTAAGCAATTTAAATTCTTCGTGGATTGTCATATAAGTTAAATCATATAAGTCATATGAATGGACTTTAGATGCATATCAAGTTTTTATGTCATGCTAGACATATAAGATAGATAAAGGTGATTTCACACACCATTGACTTTATACTTTCAAGGGTTTGAACTGCATGTCTTTCATATGAAACCAATTCTATTTGAGTTGTGTCTCTTGTATTTGGCCAATGTTTTTGTGTCTGTATTCGATAGACTTGAGGTCCTCATCTATACTTAGTGCTATGATATATGTCACCGACGAATATTTTATATCAGTTCCAACCTCTTTATTTTCATATAGACATAACATAACGATCTCTTCATTCATATATTCAGGTACATGAATCTCTCCTGAGATTTTATGAAGTGTTATATCATGTGATTTTCTAGATCACTCGCCTCTTATTATGATCATTTTGATCATTTTCTCATCTTCTTTATCAAGAATTCTATTTGAAACCAATTGGTCTATCCGCCTTAAGTGTACCATAGCCTTTGTCCTTCTGGGACTTATTCTAATAGGAGCATTTGCAGTGAGAATATAGTTACTTTATTTGGGTCAGAAAATGCGTATGTCATGCTTTTGCATTGCAGATGAATTATATTTTATGAACTTCAAGTCCATATTATCTTCAAGGATCTAGATGTACAAATGATAATTCATTCCTCATAACTTTTTCTCGACTGTTTATCCTGTCTCCCCCTCATGTTAGGAAAACTAACTTTCTTCCTCAATTTTATGAACCCGTATTTGTGCATTATGGTTTTAATCAAAATATACACCGCCACATCAATAATAATAAGATGGAATTATTTGTTTCCTGATCTTGAACCACTTGTGAGGGGATAATGTAATATACTTTCGTATATAACGTATATCTAACTGATATAGATAACTATGTTCTCATAAGCAATAGTTTAGCTATTAAGTGGAGGCACTCAATAAATCATCTTGCTAAATTAATTAGGATGTAAACCAAGTTATCAAGAGGAACTTTCTTGAATAGATAATCTAGAAATTATGCTCGAAATTAAATTATTGAGCAAGTTACCTTGCAAATACCATGTTGCGGGTTAATAATAGTCGCACATCTAACCATCTCATAGATGCATTTTATGTGGTATACATGGTAGGTGAATGAGCCCAGATTCACCTTTGATATTTCCAGTATTCATGGGATTCAATCCCAATTTTAGTTGGTATATTAATTAATGGGAACAAACAATATAAGAGAATTCATAAAGAACTTTCTAGTTCTTTAATATTTACCCATTTGAATTGTAATAACCCGAACGGTCATTTTGAGAATTTAAGTTCCGTTCGGTGGCATATGGGCTTGAGAAACTTCACATTATGTATATCGACCTACGTGCATGATTGAATTCAAGTACCTGATGATTCACAGTCGAATTGGAAGAAGGATTCTAGTTTTGGAAGCTTAAGCGGTTAGAATTTGACTTTTTGTGTAAACGACTCCCTAATGAGTTTTGGATGAGGTCAGCAGCTTCATATGGTGAATTTGGACTTAGGCGTGCGTCCGAATTTGGATTTGGAGGTCTGTAGGGTAATTTGAGGCATTTCGGTGAAAGTTGAAGTTGGAAAGTGGAAAGGTTTGACCAATGGTTGACTTTGGTGATATCGGGGTCGGAACGCGATTCTGAGAGTTGGAACAGCTTCTTCATGTCATTTGGGACTTGCCTGCAAAATTTGACATCACTCCGGGTTGGGTTGATTGGTTTTGGCACGAGTTTTAGAAATTAGAAGAATTGGAAATTCATAAGTTTGATTCTTGGTGGGATTCGTCATTTCAGAGTTGTTTGATGTGATTTGAAACCCCTAGTGAGTCTGTGTTAGATTATAGAACTTGTTTGTGTGTTTAGACGGGCCCCCGGGGGTCTCAGGTGTGTTTCAGATGGGCTACGGGCTATTTGTTTCTATTTTTGGACTGCTTCTATCTACTATCTGGTTTTCTCCTTCACGTTCGCGTCTTCTCCTCCGCATTCGTGATGGGTAATCTTGGAGGAGGGAATATTTGTTCATCGCGTTCGCATGAACACCACCGCGATCACGAGAGTCAGCCTTCTCCTTCTTCACATTCGTGTACTCTCTTCCACGTTCCCGTTGTGCTAGCCAGACCCTAGGCACTGATGACTATTCCTTCTACGCGTTTGCATTCTTCTGTCCGCGAACGCGTACTTATGCCCTTCCCTCTTTCGCGTTCGCATGCCTTCCCTCGTGTTTGCGTAGGCCAGTGGTGAGCCATCAGGTTTTTCCTTCTCCGCGTTCACGAGCTTGTTGTCGCGTTCGCGATGACCAAACTGAACAACTTTTATTTTTCTTCTTCGCAAACGCGACCATATCACCACGTTCACGATGCATAAACAACTGGGCAGGCAGAATATAATCTCAAATCGAGGGTAATACCATTTTTATCACAGTTTGACTTGTAGAGCTCGGTTTTGAGCGATTCTTTGCGAGATTTTTAAGCAAATCAATTGGGTAAGTGTTCTTCACCTAGAATTTATTATATTCCTATATTTTATCTTTATTTTTGTCATTTAAATTGTGTTTTGAGTTGGGGAAAGTGGTGGTTTTTGTAGAAAGTTTTCAAAATGTTAATTGATGATTTGAAGGGCGAATTGGTTTCGAAACTTGATATTTTTGTATGGTTGAACTCGTATCGGGGTGGGTGTTCGGGTTTTGTATGATTTATCGGATTCCGAGGTGCGGGCCAGGGTTGTTGAATTTTTAGAAATTGAATAAAAATCACAGCTTTATTAATTGAAATTGTTTCCTCTTGCATTGTGTGATGTATTCAAGCCGTCTTGGGATAGATTGAGCTGAGTGGAGATGAATTTGTAAAAGAAAGGTGGAAATTGAGTGTGGAGTTAGCCGAATTGGGGTAAATGTTTTGTCTAACTTTGTTGAGACATTTTTTCCTCCTATTTGCCATTGTTTGCTACATGTGGGGGTAATACATATGTGAGGTGATCAGCATATATGTATGTGCCCGTGTTAATCTTGCTCGGGGGTAGATCATGTTATAATTGTCTTGTAGAATTACGTAACTTCCTTGCTTCATGCCTCACTTGATTTACAGATATTAAGAACTGTCACGACCCAAAACCAACCCGGCCGTGATGGAGCCTATCGTGGAACTATGCAACCCGACACCCTTAACCAATTTAACTTTCTCATAACAACGTTTAAATATTAACCTTTTTCATTAGCGAATCCGAAATAAAAGGTAAAATCAAACCCAAAATACCGCAACATACATCCCAACATCTGGTGTCCCTAAGTCATGAGCCATAGTACAATTGTGCCAAAATACATCAAGACAGCATTTGTCTGGAAAATAACTAACAAAATACACAAGGAAGATAGGGAAGGAGAAAGGCACGTCTGCGATCGTCAAGCAGCTACCTCGATCTCTCCGAAAATGAACTGCAACAAACGATCAACTGGCACTATTGTGACTTAGTATACCTGAATCTGCACACAAGGTGCATGGGGTAACGTGAGTACACCAACTTAGTAAGCAACAAGCCCAAATTGTGGGTTAAGAGGTAGTGACAGACTAAACCTCCACATTTATGACAGAATCAATGTACAGAAATTTAGGCATGCTTTCAATTAACAAGACAACTCAAAGTGATAAGATAAGTACCGTTCTAAACGGTTTAACATATATATATATATATATATATATATATATATATATATAACTCAACTATTATACACGCCAATGCATCAACAGTATGAAATGCACAATGTGCTCCCACTCTCAAATACTCGTCCACTAAGTACTATATATGGCTCGCATGGCCTAGGGATGATCCATCCTAGAATATATACATATCAGACAGGAGTCACCCAGTACTGAGGAAGTCTTATTCAACCCTATGGAGAAGATCCATCTCTAGATAATGATACACCTCACAACCACTCGGTACTGTATATGGATCAACGGCCCAGGGAAGATCTATCCCAGAATACGTATACACATCACTGACATCAGTCGCTCAGTACCGAGGAAACCAGGCCAATCCAGCCTCATGGGGAAGATCCATTTCCAAATATAAACACTTCAAACAAGATACATGTCCAGGGAAGATCCATCCCTCAAATATCACTGCGCTCACTGGGGGTGTGTTACAGACTGCGGAGGGGCTCCTACATCCTAAACGCTAACGAAAGTCAGATATGCGACATGTAGCCTGACCCCATATCTGTCACTCAATATCAGGCTCTCGGCCTCACTCAGTCATCACTCTCTAGTCTCGCTCACATGGGCTCACAATGCATGAATTAGCCCGAATTAATGATATAATGTGCAAAACAACAATTACCGAGACTGAGACATGATATGATATGCAATGACATGACTGAGTATATAATATCAATGAAATACATGAGATGACAACAATAAACGACCACTCGAGTCTCAACAACATCGGTGTGAAGCCTTAACATAATATCTAGCATGATTTCTATCATGTTTGCAATAAGACGGCCGCTGGAGTCTCGACAGTATCGGCATGAAGCCTTAACATAGTATTTAGCATGGTTTCTAGCATGTTCACATCACTCACATTGAGAGAAGCACAAATATCAACAAGAGAGAACCTATAAACGGTGCCATAGAATGAACCAGGTCACAAGTCTCACGGTGCATGCCCACACGCCGGTCACTTGGCATGTGCGACACCCAATTTTAATCACATAACACGTAGTTCGGGGTTTCAAACCCTCATAACCAAGTTTTGACGCGTTACTTACCTCAAACCGGACGAAATTCTACTCCGTGATACCGTTGTCGCTCGACTCGGCCTCAAATCGCCTCAATCTATCCAAAATCAATATCATATCATTAATACATGCTAAAGGAACGAAGCCCATATCAAAATTATCAAATTACATCACAAATCCCGAATTTGGCTAAACACGACCCCTGGGCCCATATCTTAGAATCTGACAATAATTACAAAACTTAAATCCTTATTCACTCACGAGTCTATACATACCAAATTCATCAAAATTCGATCACATATGACCCCTCAAATCCCCAAATCAAACCTTCACATTTCCAAGCTCTAACCCCTCAGTTTTTACCATTAAATGCCACAAATTTCATGCTTAATTAACTGAAAATTACCATAGAATCGAGTATTAGGCTAAAGTAATTTACCTCACTGATAATCCCTGAATCTCTCCTAAAATATTACCCCAAAAGCTCCAAACCCGTCTTCAAAAATGGTGAAAATAAGAAAAATTTGCGAAGGGGCCTTTTTATACATCCTGCCCAGCACTTTTGCACCTGCGGCCCAATTCACGCATCTGCGGTCCAAACGCCGCATCTGCACAATTTACTTTAATCCCTTGCTTCCATATCTGCGCCCCAGGCCTCGCACCTGCGGGCTCGCAGATGCGGTCCAGCTTCCGCTACTGCGATCTTTCTCCGCTTCTGCGGTCCATATCCGCGTCTGCAGACCTCGGACCTGCGGTCCCCAATCTATAGGTTCGGAATTAATAGAAGCAGCATCTTCAGCTGCTCCAACAAATTTTCAAACTCACCGATAACCATTCGAATAATCCCGATCCCCTCGGGGCCTCAACCAAATATACCCATACATCACATATCATCCCACGAACTTAGTCGACCCTTCGGAACACCCAAAACAATATCAAAACAACGAATTCAAGCCTAAGGATTTCAGAACTTCCAAAATTCGCCAACGATGCCGAAACCAACCAAACCACGCCCGAATTACCTGAAATTTTGCACACACATAAAAAACGACACTACGAACCTATTCCAACTTCCGAAAATTCATTCCGACCCCGCTATCAAATTTTTCACTGCCGACCAGAAATCGCCAAAAATCCAATTTCACCAATTGAAGCCTAATTCTACCACGGACCTCTGAATAACATTCTGGACACACTCCTAAGTCCCAAATCACCTAACGAAGCTATCAGAACCATAACAACAAAATTCCGAGATCATTTACTTATAAGTTATCTTCCGGTTGACTTTTCAACTAATAACAAAACTTAAGAGACTAAGTGTCTCACTCCTTTAAAAAATTCACTCCGAACCCGAGCCAACTTACCCGACACAACATAACAGAGCTGAACAATAAATAATGAAGCAGAATTAAGGAGAAACGGGGCTAAACTCTCAGAACGACCGGCCGAGTCGTTACATTCTCCCCCTCTTAAATAAACGTTCATCCTCAAACATTCTAAGAGTTGTTCCAGAAGCCATAGAATCGCCGAGTAACCTTATCACGCACCTACCCTGGGTGACCCCACATCACCCTGTCCCGCATAGATCTAATAACACAACACATTCAAATTCCTCTTCATCCAACTTAAGCTTTAAGCCTTAGAATCCAAATTTCCACATCCAAACTTATCCACAAGATCAAAATCACACATACACACACTGTATAAGCTTGAACAAGCTGTATCCAACCATGCCATAAATCAAGACGAAATCACATGATATCCCACCTATCTCAAACACCCGTAGCAATAATTTCTAATTGCAGCAGCTGCTCCAGCAACCCATGCTGGTAATAACCTATTATCAAACAGAGACCCGTCCTAACACCTTCATATACTGCCAATGATGAAGAGAATATAGAGAAACCCCTAACTATTCGTCAGATCAAAAAGTGATGGAACTCCATCTCTTCGACAGGAAATATAGCAAAATCTCTAAGCTGACCAGCATCAATATCCTCCCAATATATCATAACCAGATCCGGAAGTACCCATCCTAGGTCCGACGACCCCATATCATCTACCATAACCACTCTAGCAACATGACGTATCAATACAGCTTAAAGCCAAAACTTGTGCAACCCGTGCACTAGTAGACAACATTCCAAATGTACTCAAACCTGAAAAAAATGAAATCAAACAAGAGAACCATCCCGCAAGATCAACGGGTATCACCACAACAAAATGCTAAGAATTCCTCACACACCGCTGAACCAAAACACATGAATTCAACACACAAGGATCATATCTCAACATAATTTTGCCGCAATGCACGACCCTATCCAAGCGTTGGTCCCTATTATTACCTCGCTCCGCCTTGCTCATAATTAATAACCTCGCGAAACCCGACATCAAGTACTCAAAGTGCATTAACATAACCACAGGGAATCGGATGCTATCGCGCCACGTGAACCCAAAAGAAAACAACCAATACGCCTCAATTCTACAATACCCAACTACTTTACCTTACTCAAATCCCGCTATAAGACCACAACAGAACCAAACTATGTGAGCCTAAAACCAACGAATTGCCGCTCCCTGTAGTAGGAACGGGTAACTCCTAAATCCTCCCAGAGCACGGATAAGCCCAACAACCACTAACTGATATGCCCCTCACAAAGCACTATCGAGCCAATCAATCCAACTCGGTGCAAAACACCTATCTCCACTGGGCCTACTAAGGATCCCCAGATCAATCCGGTGATGCACAATAGACAAATGACCCTGCGAAGGTCTATAATGACTGAATCACAACACACACTCACCTCTGACTAACCTTGGCTACGTCTCTACAGCCCTCAACTATGAAATCATCTACTCATTCGAGTTCCCAGACTCCAAACCTCCAGAGCACACAAATCACCATATCGTATCTCAACTCCGTCGCCTAAATGTCTAATACTTCCCCAAATACACGATCATATCACGAGGGATACCCCAAAAATCTATACGTGTTGCAAGACCGAATTGAATACCCGCAGCCGACCAACAAGGAGAGTGTCGCCTCACAAATGAGGTATCCATAAATCAAGACATGAAACTTACACCTTCATCGAGCCATACCTAATATTAACATCATATATCTGATTATCTGAGATCGTCCGTGCTACCTAAGAATTCAGAATTTCTTTTTCAAACTACATCGAAGTCAATAATACTGAGCAATAACGAATCCACCCACATCTCTAGACCCCCAATAGATGCCACACATGAACGACACACGTGGTCCATAACAATAATATCTCCCACCTGGCGAACATATAAACAGATGTAACTAAAGACTCACGGGGCATATCCAGAAAAATGGGCAAAATATGATGAACAAATGAATATGAGGAACTAGAATAAAATAAAACTTAAGCACCTCGTGACAGACTTAATCAATACCTATTATCACGGCATCTGAACCCATAGCATCTGATCTAGCTAAAAGTGCATATAATCGGGCCTGATCACCACCGGATCGACCTCCCCCTCTAGAGCGAGCCTCAGCTGCCTGACCCGCACCCCTAACTGCCTGGGTGGGTGGTGCAGTAACTGGGACTAAAGCCGCAGGCTGACTCCTCCATTAAGATGGACCTCCCGTAAGACGGGGTCAAAACCTATTGATATGACTCGGATCTCCACACTCAAAATAACCCCTCTCGGTGAATGGCGGTGGGGACTGAAGGGAACCCCTAGCACCGGGATAACTGGTTAAAGAGCCTGGCATGGGAGAGCCCTGAACTGACGGTGCACTGAATGAACTCTGGACTGGCATCAAGCATGACTGGAATCACATAGTCTTGAGCAGGTGCAACCAGCTGGGCTGGAGGTCCCCCTGATGTCTGGAGTCCCTGAATAACCTGATCAGGGGTACGAGTGATGCGTGGCTAGAATTCATGATTTTAAGCATTATATACCTTGCATTTTATGTGCTTTAATGATAAAAATACACGTCGTATGTGCCTAATGGAGTTTATGTAATGTGTAGGTGAATTGGAAATGGAAGCCGAGCTAAATGAGAGCATAAACGTCGCAAAATACTTGCAAGAGTCGAAAAGGAGCGATTCGGGAACGCCAGGCGTTAGAGCCATAACGTCAGGGGGTGCCTGGCGTTAGCCAGGCGTTAGACCCATAACGCCAGGGGGTGCCTGGCGTTAGCCAGGCGTTAGACCCCTAACGCCAGGGTGCCTATTTCGGTAAAGTCCGAGTTTTAAAGGTTTTTAAGTGTTTCCAAGTGGGGATAGGAGTCTCTTACACGGTTAGGGTTTATCCCAACCATATAAATAGACCCAAGAACACATCATGAAGGGGGGAGACGAATTTGGGAGCAAAATACACACACAAGATCATTGAAGGAGCAAGGATTATCAGTTTTCTTCATTTTTATTCAAGTATTTTCAATTCATGCACACTTATGCAATTGTTTGATCATAGCATGAGTGGCTAAACACCCATTGTTCTGGGGTTGTGGTTTAGCCATGGATATTGCTATTCGACATTAATTTAACCTTGAATATAGTTTACTCAATATCTGGTTGTTTCTTCAATTCTGTGTTTAATTGCTTAATTGTTTGGCCAGCAGTTAGGTTTTATATACTATCTATGTTATGCTTGGGAAAGCCGTATATAGATTAGAGGAGAATTGAAGAGAGCATGATCTTAACCCTTCAGGGGAGCGGATTTGTGGTTAGGATAGGAATATACCTAGTCACCATGCTTAATTAAACACTGTGATCTTAATGCGTTCTAATAGATTAATCTCATAGGAATATAGGCGTTAATCTATTAAGAATAGGCGAGTAGTGCTTCGGGAGAAGGCTATGAGAGCATTTATCGATTTATTAGCAAACATGAGTAAATTATATGAAAGGTAGAGTTAATTAGAATGCAATACGAGTGGTGAATAGATCACAACCCTGAAATATTTGTCTCTAATGAATACATCACAATAGTTTTTGTCACTTGATAATTAGTTATTTCATAGAATTTTAGTATAAA
>ML439018.1:0-46974 GCA_005239525.1 Nicotiana knightiana
AGAACTAAAAGGTGGGGATCATCATACTGGCGCTCTATGATACGATCATGGAGGGAAGATCGAGAAACCATACAAGCTAATACCCGGCAAGGCTCAGAAAGATCCAATCTCACGAGCTGACTGGCTAAGGACTGAACATCTAAGGCTAGAGGCCTCTCAGCTGCATGAAGGTATGCCAAACTCCCCAAAATCTCCGCCCGGCGACTCAAGGCGTCGGCCACCACATTGGCCTTCCCCGGGTGGTATAATATCGTGATGTCATAGTCCTTTAGCAACTCTAACCATCTACGCTGGCGCAAATTTAGATCCTTCTGCCTGAATATGTGTTGCAAAATCTGGTGGTCAGTATAAATCTCACAAGGCATATCGTACAAATAATGACGCCAGATCTTCAAGGCATGAACAATGGCAGCTAACTCAAGGTCATGGAAATGGTAATTCTTCTCATGTATCTTCAACTGTCTAGACGCGTAGGCAATCACCCTACCGTCCTACATCAACACCGCTCCAAGGTCGACTCGCGAGGCATCACAATAAACTATATAAAACCCCGAACCAGTAGGCAATACCAAGATTGGGGATGTAGTCAAAGCTGTCTTGAGCTTCTGAAAGCTCGCCTCACACTCCTCTGTCCACTGAAATGGAGCACCCTTCTGGGTCAATCTAGTCATAGGGGCTGCAATCGATGAAAATCCCTCCACAAAACAATGGTAGTAGCCCGCCAAGCCAAGGAAACTGCAAATCTCTGTAACTGAGGATGGACTGGGCCAACTCTGCACGGCCTCTACCTTCTTCGGATCCACCTGAATTCCCTCACTCGATACTATGTGGCCTATGAATGCCACAGAACTCAACCAAAACTCACATTTTGAGAACTTTGCATCCAACTTCTTCTCTCTCAGGGTCGGAAGCACTGTCCTCAGGTGCTGCTCATGATCTTCCCAACTCCGGGAGTAAACAAGAATATCATCTATGAAAACAAGGACAAACGAGTCGAGATATGGCCTGAACACACTGTGCATCAAATGCATAAATGTTGTGGGGCTTTAGTCAGCCCAAATGACATAACTAGAAACTCGTAATGGCCATACCGAGTCCTGAAGGCAGTCTTTGGGATATCCGGCTCCCGAATCTTCAATTGATGGTAACCTGAGCGCAAATCAATCTTAGAAAATACCTGTGCGCCCTGAAGCTGGTCAAATAGATCATCAATACGAGGAAAGGGATAACGGTTTTTCACTGTAACCCTGTTCAACTGGCGATTATCGATACACATGCGCATAGAACCATCATTTTTCTTCACAAGAAAAATAGTAGCACCCTAAGGTGAAACACTAGGTCGAATAAAACCCTTATCAAGAAATTCTTGT
Source organism: Nicotiana knightiana (assembly GCA_005239525.1). Taxonomy (NCBI): domain Eukaryota; kingdom Viridiplantae; phylum Streptophyta; class Magnoliopsida; order Solanales; family Solanaceae; genus Nicotiana; species Nicotiana knightiana. The sequence continues at coordinate 1,371 of ML439018.1, forward strand.
AACTGATCCTTCAACTCCTTCAACTCAGGAGGAGCCATACGGTACGGAGGAATGGAAATGGGCTGAGTACCCGGCAACAAATCAATGCCAAAATCAATGTCTCTATCGGGCGGCATGCCTGGAAGATCAGCTGGAAACACATCGGGATAATCCCGTACCACTGGAACTGAATCAACAGAAGGGGTATCAACACTGACATCTCTCACATAAGCTAAATACACGGCACACCCTTTCTCAACCATACGCGGAGCTTTAAGGAAAGAGATAACTCTACTAGGAGTGTGATCTAAGGTACCACTCCACTCAACACGCAGAATACCTGGCATAGCCAGCGTCACGGTCTTGGCGTGACAATCAAGAATAGCATAATGGTAAGACAACCAGTCCATGCGCAAGATAATATCAAAATCCACCATATCGAGTAACACTAAATCCGCACTGGTCTCAAAACCATGAATAGTAACCAAACACGACCGATAAACGCAGTCCACAACAAGGGAATCTCCCACAGGAGTAGAAACATAAACAGGAGAACTCAAAGAATCTCGAGCTATGCCCAAATGCGGAGAAAATAAGAAGACACATAAGAATACGTGGAGCCTGGATCGAATAGAACCGATGCATCTCTATGACAAACCAGTATAATACCTGTAATAACATAATCGGAGGCACCAGCCTCGGTACGAGCAGGAATAGCATAATATCTGGCCTGGCCTCCCCCTCGAGGGCGACCTCTACCTCCCCGACCTCCGCCCCTAGCTGGCTGGGCAGATGGGATGGAAGCTGGAGCTGTGATCATGGCCTGAGAACTCTGCTGAGCATGTTGTGGCTGAAAAGTCTGTGAAGATGCACCCCTACCAAGTCTGGGGCAGTCCCTAACCATATGGCGTGTATCGCCACACTCAAAACAAGCTCTGGGAGGACGTGGTGGCTGTGATTGGCTAGGGTTAGGTCTACCAAACTGACCTCTGAAAGCACCCCGCGCAGGAGGCGCGCTAGAAACTAGAGGTGCGTAGTAAGGCTCCTAAGGCCTGGGTGGAGTTAGGGTACCGCTGGCTGCTGGAAGAGCTGAATGAATGGGGCGGCCCATATAACCCCTACCATGCCGACCTGCTGTTGGGCTATGGGCACCAGAGTAGTGGCCCGACTCTCGAGACCTCTTGGCCTCTCTCTCCTCTCGCTCCCTAGCGAGCATACCCTCGATCCTCCTAGCAATGCTCACTACCTGCTGATAAGGAATGTCCATCTCCAACTCTTGAGCCATGCTAGATCTGATGGGTGGGATAAGACCCTCAATGAATCGGCGAACCTTTTCGCGGACAGTAGCAACCAAAGTCGGTGCATGCCTAGCCAATCTGGTGTAACGGATAGCATACTCTGAAACTATCATAGCACCCTGGCGCAAATGCTCAAACTCTACGCGCCATACATCCCTGAGGCTATGAGGAACAAACTATGTCAGGAACATATCTGAGAACTTGGTCCAGATCAGTGAAGGAGCCTCGTCTGGACTATCTAACTCATAAGTGCGCCACCAATCATAGGCGGCCCCACGAAGCTGTAAGATAGTAAAGGAAACCCCACTAGATCTGGCTATACCCATAGTGCGAAGAATACGGTGACACTCCTCTAGAAACTCCAAGGCATCGCCTGATGCTAGTCCACTGAATACTAGAGGATCATACTTCTTGAATATCTCAAGTCTCTGCTGCTCGTCCTTTGAAGCAGTTGACCCATCCTCGGGCTGAACTGGCACTACAGGCGGCACAGGAATGATCTCTAGGACCTGCTCCACATGCACTCACTGCTCAGGAGTGCGGACGACGGGAGTCTGTGCTCCTCCCCCGGCCTGGGATGTGGCTGCAGCAAGGGGAAACAACCCTGCCTGAGCCAGAGTGGTGTACATAGACATGAGTTGAGCTAACGTCTCCTGAAGGGCTGGAGTAGTAGTGGCAGTAGCCGTGTCAGGTGCCTGGACTTCGGTTGGATCTGCTGGTGGTACCTCGGTGGCAGCTTGTGCAGGTGCTCTCGCTGCAACACGTGTACGTCCTTGGCCTCTACCTCGGCCCCGACCTCTGACGGCTGCAGTAGGGGGCGCGGGTGCCTGATCGTCCCGAGTAGCACGTGTCCTCACCATCTGTGAGAGAATAGAAGACAGAGGTTTAGAATTTATGTAAAAAAAATATCGCACGACAAGGAAATCAAATGAAGTAAAGATTTTTCCTAAACATTTACATAGCCCCTCGTAGATAAGTACAGACGTCTCCGTACCAATCAGCGAGACGCTAATAAATCGGCATGTGTTTCGTGACTCCTATGAACCTAGAGCTCTGATACCAACTTATCACGACCCCAGTTCGCCCTCCGTGAACATGTCGTGATGGCACCTAGTCCCTATAAATAGGTAAGCCTAACAATGCGGAAAAACAATGTAACTTGCTGAATAATTAATTAAAACTGAACAACTAAAGAAAGTCTGTATATAAATGCCGCTCGGCATATATAACCCAATAATGCGGAAGTCTACAATATCACCCCCAAAACCCGAAAACTCACGGGAAACACAGGCTAACAGAAATGTAATACACTGCTCTAACTCCAGAATGTCTAAACAATTGTAAGGAAAGAAGCTTTCCACTAAAGCTGGATTTAAGATAGAGACTCCCGGTCTTTGGACACGGCAGATGTACCTCGAAGTCTCTGCTAGATCTCTCCACCTTGGGGATAGTGCGTCTGGGTAGAGGTACCTAGATCTGCACATGAAAAACATGCGCAGAAGGGGCATGAGTACACCACAACGGTACTCAGCAAGTGCCAAGCCTAACCTCGATCGGGTAGTGACGAGGAAGGTCAGGGCCCTACTGAGGTTAAACAATATAATAGGAATTTACAGTATGAAAACAGGCAGTAATAATGAGTACAGCAGCGAAATAAGACAGGTTAAACAAGGCAATAACCCGAAAGAACAAAGAGCGTAGTAAACACAGAATATGTACAGCTCAATAACAATGGTAACCATGAGGATCTCCCAGGATACCGTCCTGTATTCCTTTTCTCAACTGTCCAGTGGATCTCCCGGGATACCGTCCCATAGTCCATCATATGTGTATATCTGAAGGATATCCCGGGATACCGTCCCGTAGTCCATCATATGTGTATATCCGAAGGATCTCCCGTGATACCGTCCCGTAGTCCATCATATGTGTATACTCGAAGGATCTCCCGTGATACCATTCCGTAGTCCAGCTATCAATGTGCAGGGGGATCTATCGGGAATCGAACCTGCATTCCCAAAGTAAATATGCAGGGGGGATCTATCGGGAATCTAACCCGCAGTCCCAAAGTAAATGTACAGAGGGATCTATCGGGAATCTAACCCGCAGTCCCAAAGTAAACAAACAAGGAGGGGGAGCTACCGGAATCCCAGATCCGTAGTCCCAATGTAAATACGCATCCACAACAAGAAGATATTCAGAAATAGAGTGCAAAAATACAACGCAACAAGTAGTTCTATCCTAACACGCTTCACGTAGTACAATTAAAGCAACTTAAGCAAATAGGCAATTTAGGGCAACTAGGCATGCTTTTCTAAGCTAACATAGACTATAATTGCAAGTAGAATAAAACATGTAAGAAAGAAACTCAGTCTAAATACTTAAAGTAAAACCGGATTTTCAAGAATTAGCACAAGTACGCGTTCGTCACCTCACGTACGACGCATTCAATTACCAAATATCACATCCTAAGGGGAAAGGTCCCCTACACAAGGTTAGACAAGCCACTTACCTCAAACCGACTCAAAATCAACTCGAAACCACACTTTTGCCACGAGTATCCGACTCCAAGTGGCCCAAATCTATTCAAAATAATTACATATCGTAAATAACATCTCAAGCAACTGATTCTACTATTTAACTCAAAGCTAAGGCGCGAAAATAGGTAAAATGAACAAAACGCCCCTCGGGCCCACATCTCGAAATCGGGTAAAAGTTATATTTTCCGGACACCCATTCACTCACGAACTCACTCGACCAGAAACATCGAAATCTGATGCCAAAAACCCCTTGAATTCTCATAATTTCGTTTTGGGGAAGTTCATCAAGTTCCAATGGTTTTACCCCCATTTTTGATAATTAAACTAAAGAAAACAACGGGGATTAATGGTCTAACAAAGAATTAGGATTAGAAAATGATACCTATGATCCTTCTCTTCAAAACCCACTGAAAATTGCCCAATCCCGAGCTCTCAAATGATTTTTAGACTTATGAAATAAACCCTCAGATTTTTGGAATAAACACTCAGGGATCTCGCACCAGCGGTCCCGATCACCGCACCTGCGGTACCGCATATGCGGAAAAAGCATCGCAGGTGCGAAATTCACTTAAGTCCACTGGGGCCGCACCTACGGTCGTTTGGTCGCGCCTGCGGTTCCGCACCTACGGAACTTAGGTCGCACCTACGACCACTGGCCAAATCCCTCGCCATCGCACCTGCGATCAGCCCTACCGCGCCTGCGTGTCCGCACCTGCGGGAAAAACTTCGCAGGTGCGAAAACACCAGAAGAGGTCTGGTTCAGCCATTTGATAAGTCCCAAATTCTCCTGTTAAGCATCCGAAACAACCCCGAGGCCCCGGGACCTCAACCAAAACCACCAACCGACCCTAATACCTTATTTGAACTAGGTCGAGCCTTAAAAACACGTCTCATAACATCAAAATCATCAATTATGCATAGGTTCAAGCCTAGGAACTTAGAAAAATTCTAGAATTCACATCCGACGCTGAAACACGTCTAAACTCATCTGAATGACCTCAAATTTTGCACACACATCCCAAATGACATGATGGAACTAATTCCACTTCCAGAATTCCATTCCAACCCTTGGATCAAAAACTGACTAACGAACTGGAAACTTCAAAAATTCAAGCTTCGGCATTTCAAGCTTAAATGAGCTATGGACTTCCAAAATGCATTCCGAACACGCTCCCAACCCCGAAATCACCTAACGGAGCTAACAGAACCATCGGATTTCCATTCCGAGGACGTCTTCACACTGTTCCAACTACGGGCAACTTTCCAACACCTAAGCTCTCATTTAGGGACTAAGTGTCCCAAAACTCTCCGAAACTCAAAATTGAATGTTCCGACAATTCAATTTAGCAGAAATAGACTTGGGGAAAACAGTTAATAGGGGATCGGGGCGTAAATTCTTATTCCGACCAGCCGGGTCATTACAAAGTTTCCCAAATCTTCCACCCAAATTTGAATTCTAAGGACCATATTTAAGTTAGGAATCATAGAAATTAATCTAAGTAGGTTAGAAATCACTTACCCAAGTTACCTAGGTGAAAAGGTCTTCAAAAATCGCCCTTCCCCAGCTCCAAAATTCGAAATGGTGAAAATAGGCTTAAGCCCTCGAATCTGATATAATTGCCCAGTAATATCCACATCCGCGCCCTGGGAACCGCACCTGCGAAAATACCATCGCAGGTGCAAAAACCCACTAAAAGGCCTGGGGTCGCACCTGCGGTCAAATGGCTGCATCTGCGAAAAACAAACCGCACCTGCAAGGATTGGGGGATTGGGCCAATTCCACACCTGCGAGCTCCTCGCCGCACCTGCGGAAGGTCCATCGCAGGTGCGAGACACCAGAACCAACAATGGTTCAGCTGTCTTCCAAGTTCTAATATCATCTGATGGGCATCCGAAACACACTCGAGGCCCCCGGGACCCCGTCTAACCACACACACAAGTCATATAACCTAACACGGACTCGCTCGAGGTTTCAAACCACATAATACAACACTAAACCAAGAATTAAACTAAAAATCCATGAAATTCCTCAAAACTTCTATAAACATTAAGTTTTGCATTTAAGGTCCGAATCATGTCAAACTAAGTCCGTTTCTTACCAAATTTCACAGATAAAACATATAAATCATATCAAACCTGTATCGGGCTCCGGAACCATAATACGGGCCCGATATCACAGGTTTCACCTCAAATTTTATTTTCAAAAACCTTTTTATTTTTCAGAAAACAATTTTCTTTAAAAATTCATTTCTCGGACTTGGGACCTCGAAATTCGATTCCGGGCATACGCCCAGGTCCCATATTTTCCTACGGACCCTCTGGGACCGTCAAATCACGGGTCCGGGTCCGTTTACCAAAAACGTTGATTGAAGTCAACTTTATTCAAATTTCTAATACAAAAATTATCATTTTTATCAGTTTTTCACATAAAGGATTCCTGGATACACGCCCGGACTGTGCACGCAAATTTAGGTAAGATAGAAGGAGATTTTCATGAACTTGGAACACAGAATTAGCTAGAATATACGGGATGACCTTATGGTTCATCACAGTTTAAGAATTCTAGGTGTATCAATTACCTGATTAAGGACGAGTCTAAATATTCTTACTATTTGAAAAGATTATCTTCCTAAGTCATTTGTAATATTAATTTAGGAGTCAAAGAGATATTGGACTACAAAATGTAGATTAGTTCAAGGTCTTTTAAAACTGAGTTTGTCACAGATCCAGAATAAGGATATGGGTTGCCTAGAGGTATTAGAAATCTGGCCCAGTTTTTGCGTTAAATACACTGGGCCAGTCCTGTTTCGACAATTATCAAAAGGAAGATAGATATTGTTCAGCTAAAGAAAACATTACATAAAAGAGCTAATGGCATTTTAAGTTTAGTTAATCAGTATTTATCATATGTCCAACTAACTTGAGATCATCTTGTTTTCAGAATGTAGTAAAAGCATTTAGGCCATTGGGCTTCACATCCCAAGCCTAAAGACCTGGAGTCCAGACTTGTTCAGGTTTATTGGGCCATTTATAAGTCTGACCCATTTCCTACGGTCTTCATATTCAATTTAAGAGAAATAAAGCTATTGGGCATTTAAATAATAAAATAGTCCAGTCCATTACAATAATACAGAATAAACGGAGAGGTGATATAGTATTTTTACAAAATAGATTCGATTGTTACAAATTACAATTTTTCCTCCTAATATACATGAGAATAAATGTCTTAAACTAGATAAAATTTCTAAAATGCTACTGCTTTCAGCCTAATCTAGATAAAATTTCTAAAATGCTACTACTTTCAGCCTTAACCAAGCCAGGATTGCTCGTTACTTTGATTATAGGATCGACCACCTGCAGTTATATGCATTTTTAGAATAAATCTGACCAACTGGTGGTCAGATTTGTATCTTTAACGTTGTTTTACATATGTTACTACTGTGAATGACTTACAAGTTCATCAGAATTTTAAACAAACCTAAACCAACAATATGTTCATAATATTCGGACATCAAACAAACATAAACATGAACTAACACCTATAATCTAAAGTTACAGCTAGAACACAAATACATAGACAATGAAACAGAGTCAAACAGAGATTCCACTTAATGTAAACATGGTTACATACCTTTAAAGAGAAAAACAGCTAGAAAATGACCAAATAAAGGTCAGAAACCCAGAAACTTAAGCTTAATCAGCAACCAAAACACAGCAATAGACCAACAGCAACAACCAGTGTATAATCCCAGAAAAACCAGCTCAAAATAACCAGTTTTACCCCAGAAAGACACAACAAAAGAGACCAGTTTTCCCAGAAAACTACATCCAGAAGAAAACTAGTTTTTCAGAGTGTTTTTTCATCCATATTGGTATTTTCAGAGTGTTTTTGTGTTTTCAAAGTAGTAGCGTGTTTTTGAAACTAGCATATCCGTGAGAGTGCGTGTAGAATCTATTCTTAAGAATTTTCAGAATGCATATTTCTATATTGTGTGTCAATTTTCAGAATCTATCTTGCAGAATTTCAAGAATGTGTAATCTGTGTGTTTTTCATAGCAGTCTATTTATGAGTATCAGTCAGTTTTTAGAATGTATCTCTCTATTATGTAGTGTGTGTCCCTTTCATAATAATAGTGCCTATATATTGGCTGCCTAAGGTGGGTATATTTTAGGAATAATCCTTATCCTAAATCTGAAAATAGTACAGTATTTAACAGCCCTGGTACATCTATCCTCCTTATCCTATTTTCAGCATCTTTTGTAACAGCTAGGACAGTTGTATATTTTCTAGAAACTTCTTCTATTTTTTACACCCTTTTTACTTCTGAAATTTTACTGTTTTACCTAGAATTCTGATTTGATTATCTTTCTTATTTTATTTTGATCTTTTATCTTTATTCTAGAAGTTTCTTAAGTTGTTGGCCAATTTCTTGATCCAAGGCCTGTAATTACCCTTTCTTGATCCAAGGCCTGGACCACCATAGTTGGCCAATTTTGAGCCTAACTAATTGGGCCTCCTTTGCCAAGGATCAGTTGTTAAGGAGTTCCTGAAATCAGGCAACTCAAAACAACTTATATTAAGCTAAGTTAATTACTAAGTTGACTAATTTGATCTAATTAAGTAATTAAGCTTATTAGTTACTATTTAAAGACCGAACTAAACCTAAACCTATCCAGGAGGTTTGCTTACTTCAGAAATAGTTTAAAACAATCCTAAGTGTGCCTAACTAACTAAAATCAGAGTTAATTAACTAATAGAAGTTAGTAAGTAGTCTTAAGTAATTATTCTCAAAACCAGAATGATTCTAATAGTCCTAATCTTCATGATTAATTAGACTTAAACAATAATTATTCTAAGAATGACAAAAGAAACAAGATCAAGGCCAGTATTTAAACCCAAACCAAAGATATCAGAAATCAAACTAAGTTCAAATAATCTAAACATGTATGATTAATTAGTGCAAATCAGTAACCAATCAACTATTTTGGAATGAAAAACTAACAGAACAAAACTGTATGAAAAAACAGATATGAAGACCTAAACTAACAATTCAGAGCCAATTAATCTACCACACTCAGGAATTAAACAAACAATCAGGAGAAACAAAACCAAGAAAAAATACATATGAGGACCTGATTAACAGTTTAGAATCAAACAACGAAAACAGCATTTAAAACTAAGTCACTAATCTAAGAAGTCGTAACACATGTGTGATTAAACTACAATAGAAATTAAATAATTAATACCTATTATGAACTAACGATAGGAAAAATAAAATAAGATGAAACCCCAGGCTACAAATCAATGTCAATTAGAAACTAAACCTAACAACAAGAAACAAGCCAAAGAAAAGATAAACATGCAAACCTAAACTATTAATTCAAAATCGACAAAATCAGGAGTTTAAGCGTAGAAACACGAAAAAAACAAGACCACAGAAAACTACGAAAACCTAAACAATTCAGACAACAGTAAGACCACGAATTAGACCTAGGTGACTATTTTCAGAATAATAAGCAATAATATGGTCAAAAGAGGTACTAGTTTAGTCAGAGAAACTTGGCCGGAGATGGTTGACTTTTGGTCGGAACTTGCCGAATTCTGGTGGGTTTGAAAATGAGTCGAACCCACGTGAATCAATTGCTCTTGTCAAGAGCAACTGACTCACGTAGGTTTGAGCCACTGGTTCACTCTAAATAGTCCAAGAGCTAGGTTTTGGAATTTTTAGATTCTTAGATCTGAAATTGGTTGAATTTTGAGAGATTTTTGGGGAAATTGGTTAGATATTAGGGTTGAGGGTGAGGAAGATCTAGTCTGGGGTGAGTTTTGTTCGTTTTGGAGGTGGTCCGTCGCCGTGAGGCGATTTCCGGTGATGACCCGGTCTGTCGTTACGTAAAACATGCATTATAATTGTTTTTATTGACTTGTCATAGGTTTGGTATTATATATTTTATGTATTAGAGTTGGTAGGCTTGAAATCGAATGGTTATAGTGAGAGTTCAGTCATTGAGCTTTTAAAAATAGCCTTAGAGTTGGGAAAGTCAACTGAGAGTTGACTTATTGGTAAATGACCTCAAAATACAGATTTTATGGCTCGGATAGCTTCGTTAGGTGATTTGGGACTTAGGAGTGTGTTCAGAATAATTTTGTGATGTCCGGTGTAGAATTAGGCTTGAATTGGCGAAAGTTAGTTTTTGGTGATTTCCGGTCGACAGTGGAAAATAGGCTATCGGGGTCGGAATGGAATTCCGACAGTTGGAACAGGGTCTTAATGTCATTTTGTATATTTCTGCAAAATTTCAGGTCAATCGGAGTTGTTTTGGATAGTTTCGGCATCGTTGGTGGATTTTAGAAATTTTCAAAGTTCTTAAGGTTGAATCCGATGTGATTGGGTGTTTTGATATTAGCTTTGGTGTTTTGAGAGTGCAACTAAGTTTGAATTATGTTATGGGACATGTTGGTAAGTTTGGTTGGGGTCCCGAGGGGCTGGGGATTGATTTCAGGTGGTTAACGGGCATTTTTGGACTTAGAGAATTGCTGGTTTTCTGGTTTTTGTGCAGCAGGGATTTGTGCATCGCGATCGCATGGCAAAGGCTGTGATCATGTAGAACTCTCTGAGGGCCAGGAAAAATGGTGCATCGCGATCGCGTGTATCGGGGTGCGATCACGTAGGTCTGTAAGAAGGTGAAGCGCGATCGCATGGGCTAGGTCGCAATCGCGTAGGGCTAACCTGGCTCGTGGGGGAGCAGAGGTCAGTGGTCATCGCGACCGCGTGATATGGTGTGCGATCGCGTGGAGTAAGGAACCAAGGCATCGCGATCGCGTGAGGTGAATCCGCGATCGCGGAGAGTAAATCACTGGGTAGTATATAATTAAACCCTCCGCGACTTAAACCCTTTTTACACCATTTTTGTACGGACAGAGAGCTTTGGGGATGATTTTTTGAAGAGAGAAATCAGTGTTCTTCATCGAGGTAAGTGTTTTGATCATTAAAACTCGTTTATGGGTGATTATAGAACACAATCTCAGCATTTAATTCACGAAAATCAGTAGAAAAGGGGGATTTAGGGCTTGAGATTATGAGACCCTTAAGGGTCGATTTGAGAGGTCAAACGGACTCCAAATTTGATGTTGTTTATATGTACGGACTCGTGAGATGATGAAGAACAACTTTGAATAAAAATTTCTGAGTTTTGGGATGCGGGCCCGAGGGTCGGGTTTTGACCAATTTCGGGTTTTTGAGTTAAATCTGATATCTTTCTATTAGAATTTGTTCCTTAAGCATATATTGATGATAAAAATCTGAACTTGGTAGATTTGGAGCCTTCGGAGGTTGATTCGAGAGGCAAGCGCATTGCGGAATAGTTTCCGGGCTAGTTTTGTGGTAAGTAATGTCTTTAAATCATGTCCTGAGGGTATGAAACCCCGGACTATGCACCCTTTCACGGGTTTGAAATAAAAAGGTGGAAACTTTGGAACATCTTTCCTATTTAGGAGACTATTGAGTTGCGAAACCGATTTTTAAGTCTTGCTTAATTAGTATTCATGTATTATGATATGTTTTGGGTTGTAAGCCATGTTTGGGGCCTAGTGCCAATCTGTTTACCCCTTGGGGGTTGTGTTTACTATATTTTCCTCACTGATATGCTATGATTTTACACTCGGTATTTTCTAGATAAATTGTTGTGACACTCAGAGTATTTCGATACTATTTATTGAAAAATAAAACAGTGTTTTGGGTCGAGAACCTGGTATGTTTATGGCCTAAAGGAAAATTGAGAGTGTCTGACTGAGTGAGGCTTTCAGGCCTATATTGTGAGGAGGCTTTCAGGCCTTATGAGAGAGGTGAAGAGGCTTTCAGGCCTCAGGAGTGTGGTGAGGAGGCTTTCAAGCCTCAGGAGTGTGTGTGGTGAGGAGGCTTTCAGGCCTCATAAGAGTGGTGAGAAAGCTTTCAGGCCTTATGTTATTATTGCGCTTGGGCTGTAGGAGCCCCTCCGGAGTATGTACACACCCCCAGTGACCGCCGGTATCGATCGAGTGATGATTGCCCGCGGGGCTGATACTGAGTGATGATTGATACTGAGTGATTGAGAGAATGCCTGAGGGGAAACTATTACAAGAGATGATTTTGGCCCGATGGGCAGATTTATGATGATTTTACTAAGTTTTTGAACTATGATTTACTTCGTTTTGAAACTGGTTTTTACTGAGAATTTTACTGAGATATACTGATATTACACTTTTTTCAAAGGATTTCTGGAAACTAGTTTCGAAATTATTATTTGATAAATATTACATGGTGACTTGATGTTTTACTGGTTTTGTGGAATCGTGTATCTGTACTGTGTGTTTTAAAATTCTCCGACTGCGATTTATTTTCATTACTACTGAGTTGGCATACTCATCATTACTCCATGTGCCTCTGTGCATAGATTCAGGTGACGGGCTGGAGCAGTAGTTGTCCTTGCTTGTAGTTGCAGGTTCACGGGATTGCGAGGTAGCTGGCCAGCGTCCACAGCTTCTCCATTTCCCTTCCTTATTATGTTTTTAGCATTTGATTCAGAGACATATATTATAGTTTTAGTAGAGTTAGATTTATCTATTCTTAGATGCTCATGACTATTGACTCCAGTTCTGGGAGGTTTTGTTTTGGTTTTTTAGATTATGATTGGGACGCTAAGACGTAATTATATTACTCTATGTTATGGTTGCATGCTTATTATTAAATTGTGAACTGTCTATAATTGAACAAAATCAAAGTAATGTGACGGTCGGCTAGCCTAGTTCCACGATAGGCGCCATCACGGCCTGTTAGGATTTGGGATCGTGACAAGTTGGTATCAGAGCTCTAGGTTACATAGGACTCAACGGTCATGAGCAGGTTTAGTAGAGTCTTGCGGATCGGTACGGAGACATCTGTACTTGTCTTCGAGAGGCTACAGAACCCTTAGGAAACATTCCACATTCTTGAACTCTTTTCGTGCGAATCCATTTTATTCATCCAAAGTGTAACTCTTTGAACTCCTTTCATGTATTCGAATGCGCACGTGAGCGCTTGGTATCAATTGTGCATCGGAGGCTTGTGTATTCCATGGGTGAGATGTGATTTTTAACATGTTTATAATGGTTCAGTCGGAAGGACTTGAGGCCGGGTGTTTTCTGTGGCTTGAGTGTTGAAATTTCATTTGGGTGAGCACATGTGTTGGTGTAACCACCCGACTGATCGTTTTGACAGTTTAAGCTCCGTTCAGTGGTATAAGGTCATAATCAGCTTCATATTATGTATATCGACCTGTGTGCATGGTTAGATTAAGTTACCGGATAATCCGGAGTCGAATTGGAAAGAAAATTCTCATTTTAGAAGCCTTAAGTTGGAAGAATCAACTAAGATCAGAATTTTGACTAAACAACCTCCAAATCAGGATTTGAAGGTTCCAGCAGGTTCGTATGATGATTTCGAACTTGGGCGTATGTTTGGACCGAGATTTGGATAACCCGGGAGCGTTCCGGCGTATATTATGGAAGATAGCATTTCAGAAGAATTTCATAAATCTGGGTTGAAAGTCATTTCAGTTATATAGATGTATGTTTGGGATTCTGAGCCTGGGAATAGCTCCGTATGGTAATTCTAGAGTTGGGAGCGCGATCGGAAGTGAATTCGTATGTCCGTAGGTTATTTTGAAGTCATTTGGCTAAAGATAGAAATTTGAAAGTTTTTGAGGAATCCGACAGGAAGTGGAAAATTTGATAGCAGGGTCGGAATGAAATTTCGGAAGTTGAAATAAGTTCGTAGTGTCATTTGTGACGTGTGTGCAAAATTTCAGGTTATTCGGACGTGGTTTGGTAAGTTTCGGCATCGTTGGCGAATTTTGGAAGTTTAGAAGTTCTTAGGCTTGAATCCGAGGTTGATTCGGTATTTTGGTGTTGTTTTGGGTTTTCCAAAGGTTCGACTAAGTTCAGGTAGTGATATATGACTTGTGGGAATTGTTGGTTGAGGTCCCGGGGGGCTCGGGTGGGTTTCGGATAGATATGGGTTGTGTTGCGCTTGTTTTTGAAGTTTCGGCGTCATTTTTTCAAGCATAATTGGTAACACATTAAGCAAATAAGCTCCAATTTCTGTTTTGATTGAAGCAATAGATCCGTATCGTAATTACAGAGCTATAGCAAAACGAATCATCGAATTTGGACATCGTATGAGGAAGTTATGCTCGTTTTAGTGTCGAGCCGCGGGTGCGAAAAATGGTCCGCAGGTGCGGAAATTACAGCTGGAAATGCGCAGGTGCGGGTATTTTGGTCGCGGGTGCGAAATCCCTGAGTATAGAAAAAAACCAGACCGCGTCATTTTAGTATTTTGAGCATATCTTGAGTTCTAAAGCTCCGATTGAGGTGATTTTTGCGGCGTTCTTATCGTCTTTTCATCGGGGTCAGTATATAAGTATTATTTTTGCATTTTAATATGATTACAAAAGTTCATTTTTGAATTAATCCATGTTTTGATTGGGAAAATTGGGGGTTTTGAAAGAAAACTTCACAAATGAAAAATCATGATTAAACGGACCAAATGACATCGAAATTTGATAAATTTGGTATGTGTAAACTCGTATCGGAATGGGTAATCGAATTTTGTAAAATTTGTGGGGTTCTGAGGTGCGGGCTCGGGGATCGACTTTTGGGTCGATTTTTATAAATTAGTAAAGATTGAAACTTTATTATTCGGAATAGTTCCTTATACATTTTATGTGTGTTTTGAAGTTGTTTTGGTTGATTTTGAGCCGTTCGGAGGTCTTTCCACCCGAGAAGTCCATTTTTGAGTACCCGGTTGTCGTCTTTAAGGTAAGTATGTTGCCTAACCTTGTGTGAGGGAACTACCCCTTAGGATTTGAGTCTTCTATGTTGATTGTAGCCCGTGTACACGAAGTGACGAGTGCGTACTCGGACTTATTTGCAATTAGGTTGGCCTTTTAGGATTCTCAGGTCTCTATATCTCCGACGTATGAAGTGGTAACTGTTATGGTTGAGTTTTTGATTACTAGCTTCATCTTCCTTTGTTTGAATTAGATTTTCTTGACTTCAATTCCTCCTTGTTGATTATATGATCTTAATTTGACTTAGCTGAATATTTTCCCTCTTTTACCACTAAGCTAAAATTTCTTCACAAACTGCCTAATTGATCAGAATTAGTATCATCTAGTCGTATAATTATTTAACAAGAATTGGAATATCTATAGTTTGGCGCCAAGCTTGCCCGTGAGTCATACATGATCATTTACATGAATTACCTTAAATGTTTCTTAGGTATAGTTGACCATCACCCATATTGGGGTTGTTTCCTTGGCGCCTCTTAATATGGAATATTTGCTTAAACCGAGTTTATTCCGTGAAATAAACTGTTAGGAGAGATTGGTTATAGCTGCCTCCCTTGCCAGGATGATTGGTTATCTATTTATTGACTAGAGTATTGTGAATCGTTGCTACATTTTTTAGGTTTTCTCCTCGTTACATTGTTTCATTGATACTTGGTTTCCCCTTAAGTGATTTCTGCTTATGAGTGAGTTTTGCCATTTTTTGATTGAAGTTCTCGTATTGAACTTAACGTCGCACCTTGCATATTGCCTTTTTGTTTGTTGTGGTGCTCGTTCTGGTTTGTGCAATGTTGTTGCTGTGTTCTGGTAGTTTTCTCTCTGTGTATTGCGTTGCATTGCATATTTATATTGGGACTGCAGGCTGAGACCTGAGACTTTCCCTGCATTGCATTGCATATTTACATTGGGATTGCGGGGTGAGACCTTAGACTTTCCCTGCATTGCATTGCATATTTACATTGGGACTTCGGGCTGAGACCTGAGACTTTCCCTACATTGCATTGCATATTTAAATTGGGACTGTGGCTGAGACCTGAGACTTTCCCTACATTGCATTACATATTAAAATTTGGGATTGCGGGATGAGACCTGAGACTTTCCTTGCATTGCATTGCATATTTACATTGGGACTGCGAGCTGAGACCTGAGACTTTCCCTGCAGTGCATTGCATATTTACATTGGGACCGCGGGCTGAGACCTGAGACTTTCCCCTACATTGCATTGCATTGCATATTTACATAGGGACTGTGGGCTGAGACCTGAGACTTTCCCTGCATTGCATTGCATATTTACATTGGGACTGCGGGCCGAGGCCTGAGACTTACCCTACATTGCATTGCATATTTACATTGGGACTGCAGGCCGAGACCTGATACTTTCCCCTGCATTGCATTGCATATTTAAATTGCGATTACGGACTGATTTCCGATGGTTTATCATTGAGGAGATATGGATTTAAAAGTTATGTCCGAAGGACTTCTATTTTGAAAGTATATTTGAACAAAAGATATTTGAGAAATAAGTATTCGGAAAAGTATATTTTAACAAATGATATTTGAAGGAGCAGTACTTGGGAAAAATATATTTTATACAAAGTATTTTAAGGGAACTATGTTCTAATGATTTCTTTCTATAAAGATACATACATATACATTTAGAAAAAATAACATGTTTCAAAGAAGATTTCCTATAACTTGAAAAGATTATATTTTCAAAAGCTTTCGATATAAACTCACTATTTAAAGGTTTTTACTCGAAGATTCGATCGGTTTTTATTAAGATTTTGCTAAAGCTTGATGTGAGTAAGCTGATGCAGTGCCGAATTTTGAGTGTTTTATGGTATTGTGATTTTCGATTTTGGCTCGTGTGTAGTCCTTACTTCTTGCGTATTTCTGTTATGCAGTTCCATTGTTTTAATTGCTGCACTTCATTCCGCTTTATATTTTCCTGTCGTTAATTACATTTGAAGGTTTTAGATAAATAATTTGTTTCGATCATTACTACTTATGCCTTTTTCTTATTAGACCAGTGGGTGTCTGGACTAGTCCTCATCACTACTTCACCGAGGTTAGTCTTGATACTTACCGGGCAACGTTGTGGTGTACTCATACTACACTTCTGTGCATTTTTGGTTTGCACAGATCTAGGTATTTACCGTTGCTAGCTGTGTGGATCTTTGCTGAGGAGACTCAAGGTAAACCTGATGTTGCGTTCGCAGGCTTCGGAGTCACCTTCCTATTTATTTCAATTGTACTTATTCATTTTTGGACAGTTGTATTTAGATTGGTAGAAAGAATTCATAGAGCTTATGACTTGTATTTACAGGGTTTTAGAAAAATGTAAACTCTGCCAAGATTTCTATATCGAGACTGCTATATTTTATTTTATTATTGTTTAATGCTCAGTAAAATATTAGGCTTACCTAGTCCCTAAGACTAGGTGCCATCACGGTACCCAACAGAGGAAAATTTGGGTCGTGACAAGTTGGTATCAGAGCTCTAGGTTCATAGGTGCTACGAGTCATAAGCGGGTTCATTAGAGACTTGCGGATCGGTACGGAGACATCTATACTTTTCTTCGAGGGGCTACGGAACTATTAGGATGATTTCACTTCCTTCATTCCTATCGTGCGAGTTCATTGATCTTGAAGTTTGGAATTATCATTCCATTCTCTCACCGATGGTGAGGACGCGAACTGGGGTACCTGATGACGTTACCTGAGGCAAGCATCGCAAGGGTCAGAGACAGAGGTCGACGAGGAGCACGTGCCGCAGTTAAGATGCCTACCAGAAGGACCGTTGAAGAGCCGCCATCAATTCTAGTTGGATAAAAACCAAGTATTGGGGGTGCCTATTGTTACTCCGGGCTTCAGAGACCGGGGTTATAACTTTGAGTATAATTCGTATATCGACTCAAGCGGGATTGATCCTAGTGCACCAGCTACTTTACAGATCGGAGAGGAGTTCGGACTCCTACCGTCTAACCTCCAGACAGCAAGGCCATGTGGGTCAGGTTCCAATTGTCATGGCAGCACAACATGTGGTTTCCGTTCAGCCCGTAGTTAGATCAGCATCATCGGAAGAAGGAAAACTTGGGAAAATTTAGAGGAACAGGAAGTACCACCCTCCTATCTTTCAGTGAATTGGTGACGGGTGATGCCAGGGTTTTCTGGAGGAGTGCCTCTATATTCTTCATACTTCGGGTATTATGGAGACGAGCAGGATTGCTTTTGTCACGTCTTAGGTCCAGAGCAGTGGGTTTGTCAGTGGTGGTTGGCACATGAGTGGAGTAGCCTAGCCAAGTCAGTTTCACTCGCATGGATTCATGTTCTAGAGATGTTATTGACGGAGTTGCACCCAGTCCCTCTGAGATGCATGGCGCACGGAGTTGGCGCAGTTGCATCAGGGCGCTATGTCAGTATTAGAGTGCGTCGTCGGATTCAGTGAGTTGGCCAGGTATATACCTCGCTTGGTTGCTTCAGTTAGGAGGAACATAAGTCGGAGAGATCTACTAGTCCTTATTATGGAGGTAGAGTACGACACGGTAGATATTTTGTGGGTCAACCAGTTTAGTTTGCATTACCAGCTTCGCATGGGAGTTCTCAGGTACTCTTGGGTCTCGAAGGACCTGTATTGTGTGGTTTCTACAGCCACGTCGGCAGAGAGATTATTTTCTATGAGTTGATGAGCCACAGGGTGAGATATTGTTCCAGGGTTTAGTAAGTGTGTTATAGCAGGGTATTCAGGTGAGTAGAGGGCGCCCAAGAGGAGGAGGCCCGACCCGTCGATGTGTTTCATATAATAGGCTAGAGGCCGTGGTGCCAGATATCATCACTCAAGTTTGTTATGATGTGCTTAAGAGGGGCACCAATCGTATTCCATTATAGTTACGCCGGTCGGGACAAGTTCCCTTATTCGTTGCTTCATTGTGAGTGAGTTTCATGTTTTGCACTCCATTTTGTGTTTGCTCCTGTTGGGAAATTCTATGAGTAGTAGCTGTGTCTACCATTGTTTTTGTTCATTTTTCTAGTGGTGAAACTAGAGGTGAGTCCTTATTATTCATTATGGTGAGCTTTATATGATTTTTTCTGAGTACTTTGTTACTGACTGTGATTTGATACTCCATTGAGATGTGAGTTCAGTTAGTATTATGACTTCTATCAGCTGAGATGGGTTAGGGGAGAGATTTCAATTGGCATGATATGTTTCAATATGTGATTTAGAGTTGGGGTCGAGGTCCTTGTGATAATTGTGATTTGATATATTTAGATCGGGCTGAGTACCGCGGTGGAAATTCTTACTAGGATGTAATCCTTGTGATTTACTCATATGCCTTGTTTCTTCCTTATTGTATTACTTCTGGTAAGTCAGTATTGATAGAGAGTTATGCCTATGGGCTTATTTGATAACTCCTTTATAAGTTTCCATAATCATATTTGGCCATTCTCGTTATGTGCTCCATTAGTTTTAGCTTGCGGGATGTATGCCTAGTGGCTTGGGTGATTGGGTTTCTAATGATGAATTCTCCATGTTTATTGCATCACTATCAGTATTATGAGGTTTGGAACAGAGCCCGTTCAGAGGTGGGGCTAATTGCCAATTTTGAGTTGATTTCGGGCAGTTATTGTGATCAAAAGTGCTATTTGAGCCTATTTGCGATGAGATATATTGTGTGGTCGTGCCTTATGGGTATAGGCATGAGTTAATGTGGCTGGTTAAGGCTAATGCCAGATATGGATTCAAGATCAGACCTTTTTGGAAATGAGTATAAGGTGAGAAATTGAGGTATGAGGCTTATCGGTAGTGATAAGGAGGATAAATTGCAGTTGTGATGGTGTCATCAGGCTTACATAGGTTGGGGTGACGTGGATCACCTGCGGGTGTATGTTGGGAGTGTGCAATCAATGATCGGATGAGTATAGGTGGATCTTGGCACGTTCGAGGACGAACGTTGGTTTTAAGAGGGGGAGAATGTAACAACTCGACTGGTCGTTTTGAGAGTTTAAGCTTCGTTCAGTGGTATAAGGTCATAATCAGCTTCACATTATGTATATCGACCTCTGTGTGTGGTTAGATTCCGTTACCGGATAATCCGGAGTCGAATTGGAAAGAAAATTCTCATTTCAGAAGCCTTAAGTTGGAAGAATCAACTAAGATTGGAATTTTGACTAAACAACCTCCAAATCAGGATTTGAAGGTTCCAGTAGGTTTGTATGATGATTTTAGACTTGGGCATATGTTCGGGCCGGTATTTGGATAACCCGGGAGCGTTCCGGTGTATATTATGGAAGATAGCATTTTAGAAGAATTTCATAAATCTGGGTTGAAAGGCAATTCAGTGATATAGATGTCCGTTTGCGATTCCGATCTTGGGAATAGCTCCGTATTGTAATTCTGGAGTTGGGAGCTCTATTTCAAGTGAATATGGATGTCCGTAGGTTATTTTGAAGTCATTTGGCTAAAGATAGAAATTTGAAGGTTTCTGAGGAATCCGATCGGAAGTGAAAACTTTGGTAGCGGGGTTGGAATGCGATTCCGGAAGTTGGAACAAGTTCGTAGTGTCATTTTAGACGTGTATGCAAAATTTCAGGTCATTCGGACGTGGTTTGGTAAGTTTCGGCATCATTGGCGAATTTTGGAAGTTTAGAAGTTCTTAGGCTTGAATCCGAGGTTGATTCGGTATTTTGGTGTTGTTTTGGGTTTTCCAAAGGTTCGACTAAGTTCGAGTAGTGATATATGACTTGTGGGAATATTTGGTTGAGGTCCCGAGGGGCTCGGGTGGGTTTCGGATAGATATGGGTTGTGTTGCGCTTGTTTTTGAAGTTTAAACGTCGTTTCTTCAAGCATAATTGGTACCACATTAAAAAAAATGAGCTCCAATTCTTATTTTGATTGGAGCAATAGATCCGTATCGTAATTACGGAGCTATAGAAAAAAGAATCATCGAATTTGGACATCGTATGAGGAAGTTATGCTCATTTTAGTGTCGGAGAAGAGAGCTGGTGCTGGTGTTTCGCAGGTGCGAGTTTGGGTCCGCACCCGCGGACTTGCAGGTGCGAAATATGGTCCGCATGTGCGGAAATTACAGCTGGAAATGCGCAGGTGCGGGTATTTGGTCGCGGGTGCGAAATCCCTGAGTATAGAAAAAAACCAGACCGCGTCATTTTAGTATTTTTAGCATATCTTGGGTTCTAGAGCTCCGATTGAGGTGATTTTTGCGGCGTTCTTCTCGTATTTTCATCGGGGTCAGTATATAAGTATTATTTTTTTAATTTTAATATGATTACAGAAGTTCATTTTTGAATTAATCCAAGTTTTGATTGGGAAAAATTGGGTTTTGAAAGAAAACTTCACAATGAAAAATCATGATTTGACGGACCAAATGACATCGGAATTTGAAAAATTTGGTATGTGTGAACTCGTATTGGATTGGGTAATCGGATTTTATAAAATCTGTCGGGTTCTGAGGTGCGGGCCCGGGGGTCGACTTTTGGGTCGATTTTTATAAATTAGTAAAGATTGAAACTTTATTATTCGGAATAGTTCCTTATACATTTTATGTGTGATTAGAAGTTGTTTTGGTTGATTTTGAGCCGTTCGGAGGTCTTTCCACTCGAGAAGTCCATTTTTGAGTACTCGATTATCGTCTTTAAAGTAGGTATCTTGCCTAACCTTGTGTGATTGGAACTACCCCTTAGGATTTGAGTCTTCTATGTTGATTATAGCCCGTGTACGCGAGGTGACGAGTGCGTACTCAAAATTATTTGCAATTAGGTTGGCCTTTTAGGATTCTTAGGTCTCTATATCTCCGACGTATGCAGTGGTAACTGTTATGGTTGAGTTTCTGATTACTAGCTTCATCTTCCTTTGTTTGAATTAGATTTTCTTGACTTAGATTCCTCCTTGTTGATTATCTAATCTTAATTTAACTTAGCTGAATATTTTCCCTCTTCTACCACTATGCTAAAATTTCTTCACAAACTGCCTAATTGATCATAATTAGTATCACCTAGTCGTATAATTGTTTAACAGGAATTGGAATATCTATAGTTTGGTGTCAAGCATGCCCGTGAGTCGTACATGATGAATTACATGAATTACCTTAAATGTTACTTAGGTATAGTTGACCATCACCCATATTGGCGGTGTTTCCTTGGTGCCTCTTAATATGGAATATTTGCTTAAGCTGAGTTTATTCCGTGAAACAAACTGTTAGGCGAGATTGGTTATAGTTTCCTCCCTTGCCGGGATGATTGGTTCTCTATTTATTGACTAGAGTATTGTGAATCGTTGCTACATTTGTTAGGTTTTCTCCTCGCACCTTGCATATTGCCTTTTTGTTTGTTGTGGTGCTCGTTGTGGCTTGTGCAATGTTGTTGCTGTGTTCTGGTGGTTTTCTCTCTGTGTACTGCATTGCATTGCATATTTATATTGGGACTGGGGGTTGAGACCTGAGACTTTCCCTGCATTGCATTGCATATTTACATTGGGACTGCGGGCTGAGACCTGNAGTATTATTTTTTTAATTTTAATATGATTACAGAAGTTCATTTTTGAATTAATCCAAGTTTTGATTGGGAAAAATTGGGTTTTGAAAGAAAACTTCACAATGAAAAATCATGATTTGACGGACCAAATGACATCGGAATTTGAAAAATTTGGTATGTGTGAACTCGTATTGGATTGGGTAATCGGATTTTATAAAATCTGTCGGGTTCTGAGGTGCGGGCCCGGGGGTCGACTTTTGGGTCGATTTTTATAAATTAGTAAAGATTGAAACTTTATTATTCGGAATAGTTCCTTATACATTTTATGTGTGATTAGAAGTTGTTTTGGTTGATTTTGAGCCGTTCGGAGNGTTCCCTGCATTGCATTGCATATTACATTGGGACTACGGGCTGAGACCTGAGACTTTCCCATGCATTGCATTGCATATTTACATTGGGACTGCGGGCTGAGACCTGAGACTTTCCCTGCATTGCATTGCATATTTACATTGGGACTGCGGGCCGAGGCCTGAGAATTTCCCTGCATTGTATTGCATATTTATATTGGGACTGCGGGCCGAGACCTTAGACTTTCCCCTGCATTGCATTGCATATTTAAATTGGGATTACGGACTGTGTTCCGGTGGTTTATCATTAAGGAGATATGGATTTAAAATTATGTCCGAAGGACTTCTATTTTGAAAGTATATTTGAACAAAAGATATTTGAGAAAGCAGTATTCGGAAAAGTATATTTTAACAAATGATATTTGAAGGAGCAGTACTTGGGAAAAATATATTTTATACAACATATTTTAAGGGAACTATGTTCTAATGATTCCTTTTTATAAAGATATATACATGTACATTTAGAAGAAAAAACATGTTTCAAAGAAGACTTCCTATAACTTGAAAAGATTATATTTTCAAAAGCTTTCGATATAAACTCACGATTTAAAGGTTTTTACTCGAAGATTCGACCAATTTTTATTAAGCTTTTGCTAAAGCTTGATGTGAGTAAGCTGATGCAGTGCCGAACTTTGAGTATTTTATGGTATTGTGATTTTCGATTTTGGCTTGCGTGATGTCCTTACTTCTTGCGTATTTCTGTTATGTTGTTCCATTGTTTTAATTGCTGCACTTCCTTCCGCTTTATATTTTCCTGTCGTTAATTACATTTGAAGGTATTAGATAAATATTTTGTTTCGATCATTACTACTTATACGTTTTGCTTATTAGACCAGTGGGTGTCTAGACTAGTTCTCGTCACTACTTCACCGAGGTTAGTCTTGATACTTACTGGGCACCGCTGTGGTGTGCTCATACTACTCTTCTGTGCATTTTTTTTTTTGCACAGATCCAGGTATTTACCGTTGCTAGCTGTGTGGATCTTTGCTGAAGAGACTCAAGGTAAACCTGTTATTGCGTTTGCAAGCTTCGGAGTCACCTTCCTATTTATTTCAACTGTACTTAGTCATTTTTGGACAATTGTATTTAGATTGGTAGAAAGAATTCATAGAGCTTATGACTTGTATTTACCGGGTTTTGGGAAATGTAAACTCTGTCAAAATTTCCATATCGAGACTGCTATGTTTTATTTTATTATTGTTGATGCTCAGTAAAATATTAGGCTTACCTAGTCCCTAAGACTAGGGTCCATCATGGTACCCAATGGAGGGAAATTTGAGTCGTGACAAGTTGGTATCAGAGCTCTAGGTTCATAGGCTCTATGAGTCATAAGCGGGTTCAATGGACTCTTGCGGATCGGTACGGAGACATCTGTACTTATCTTCAAGGGGCTATAGAACTATTAGGATGATTTAACTTCCTTCATTCCTATCGGGCGAGTTCATTGATCTTGAAGTTTGAAATTATCATTCCATTCTCTCACCGATGCTGAGGACGCGAACTGCGGTACCTGATGGCGTTACCCGAGGCAAGCATCACAAGGGTCAGAGACAGAGGTCGACGAGGAGCACGTGCCGCAGTTAAGATGCCTACCAGAACGACCGTTGAAGAGCCGCCAGCAATTCTAGTTGGGTAAAAACCAAGTATTGGGGGTGCCTATTGTTACTCCGGGCTTCAGAGACCGGGGTTATAGCTTTGAGTATAATTGGTATATTAACTCAAGCGGGATTGATCCTAGTGCACCAGCTACTTCACAGATCGGAGAGGAGTTCGGACTCCCACTGTCTACCCTCCAGTGCAGCAAGGTCATGTGGGTCAGGTTCCAATTGTAATGGCAGCACAACATGTGGTTTCCGTTCAGCCCGTAGTTAGAGCAGCAGCATCGGATGAAGGAAGCCTTGGGAAAATTTAGAGGTACAGGAAATACTACCCTCCTATCTTTCAGTGAATTGGTGACGGGTGATGCCAGGTTTTCTGGAGGAATGCCATTATATTCTTCGTACTTCGAGTATTATGGAGCAGTTGCATCAAGGTGCTATGTCAGTATTAGAGTACGTCGTCGGATTCAGTGAGTTGGCCAGGTGTATACCTCGCTTGGTTGCTTCAGTTAAGAGGCACATAGGTCGGAGAGATCTACTAGTCCTTATTATGGAGGCAGAGTACGACACGGTAGATAGTTTGTGGGTCAACCAGTTCAGTTTGCATTACCAACTTCGCGTGGGAGTTCTCAGGTACTCCTGGGTCTCAGAGGACCCGTATTGTGTGGTTTCTACAGCCACATCGGCAGAGAGATTGTTTTCTATGAGGACATGAGCCACAGGGTGAGAGATTGTTCCAGGATTCAGTAAGTGTGTTATAGTAGGGTATTCAGGTGAGTAGAGGGCGCCCAAGAGGGGGAGGCCCGACCGGTCGATGTGTTTCGTATAATAGGCTAAAGGCCGTGGTGCCAGATATCCTCACTTAGGTTTGTTCTGATGTGCTTCAAAGGGTCACCAATCGTATTCCATTATAGTTACGCCGGTCGGGACGAGTTCCCTTATTCGTTGTTTCATTATGAGTGAGTTTTATGTTTTGCACTCCATTTGGTGTTTTCTCCTGTTGGGAAATTCTATGAGTAGTAGTTGTGTCTACCGTTGTTTTTGTTCATCTTTTCTAGTGGTGAAACTAGAGGTGAGTCCTTATTATTCATTATGGTGAGCTTTATATGATTTTTCCTGAGTACTTTGTTACTGGCTGTGACTTGATACTCCATTGAGATGTGAGTTCAGTTAGTATTATGACTTCTATCAGCTGAGATGGGTTAGGGGAGAGATTTCAATTGGCATGATATGTTTCAATATGTGATTTAGAGTTGGAGCCGAGGTCCTCGTGATAATTGTGATTTGATATATTTATACCGGGCTGAGTACCGTGGTGGAAATTCTTACTAGGATGTAATCCTTGTGATTTGCTCATATGCCTTGTTTCTTCCTTGTTGTATTACTTCTGGTAAGGCAGTATTGATAGAGAGTTATGCCTATGAGCTTGTTTGATAATTCCTTTATATGTTTCCATAATCATATTTGGCCATTCTCGTTATGTGCTCCATTAGTTTTAGCTTGCGGTATGTGTGCCTGGTGGCTTGAGTGATTGGGTTTCTAATGATGAAGTCTCCGTGTTTATTGCATCACTATCAATATTATGAGGTTTGGAACAGAGCCCGTTCAGAGGTGGGGCTAATTGCCAATTTTGAGTTGATTTCGGGCAGTTATTGTGATCAAAAGTGTTATTTGAGCCTATTTGCGATGAGATATATTGTGTGGTCGTGCCTTATGGGTATAAGCATGAGTTAATTCGGCTGGTTAAGGCTAATGCCAGATATGAATTCAAGATCAGACCTTTTTGGAAATGAGTATAAGGTGAGAAATTGAGGTATGAGGCTTATCGGTAGTAATAAGGAGGTTAAATTGCAGTTGTGATGGTGACATCAGGCTTACATAGGTTGGGGTGACGTGGGATCACCTGCGGGTGTATGTTGGGAGTATGCAATCAGTGATCGGTTGAGTATAGGTGGATCTTGGCACGTTCGAGGACGAACGTTGGTTTTAAGAGGGGGAGAATGTAACGACCCGATTGGTCGTTTTGATAGTTTAAGCTCCGTTCAGTGGTATAAGGTCATAATCAGCTTCACATTATGTATATCGACCTGTGTGCGTGGTTAGATTAAGTTACCGGATAATCCGGAGTCGAATTGGAAAGAAAATTCTCATTTCAGAAGCCTTAAGTTGGAAGAATCAACTAAGATTGGAATTTTGACTAAATAACCTCCAAATCAGGATTTGAAGGTTCCAGCAGGTTCATATGATGATTTCGGACTTAGGCGTATGTTCGGACCGAGATTTGGATAACCCGGGAGCGTTCCGGCGTATATTATGGAAGATAGCATTTTAGAAGAATTTCATAAATCTGGGTTGAAAGGCATTTTAGTGATATAGATGTCCCGTTTGGGATTCCGAGCCTGGGAATAGCTCCGTATGGTAATTTTGGAGTTGGGAGCACGATCGGAAGTGAATTCAGATGTCCGTAGGTTATTTTGAAGTCATTTGGCTAAAGATACAAATTTGAAGGTTTTGGAGGAATCCGAACGGAAGTGGAAACTTTGATAGCGGGGTCGGAATGCGATTCCGGAAGTTGGAATAAGTTCGTAGTGTCATTTGTGACGTGTGTGCAAAATTTCAGGTCATTCGGACGTGGTTTGGTAAGTTTCGGCATCGTTGGCGAATTTTGGAAGTTTAGAAGTTCTTAGGCTTGAATCTGAGGTTGATTCGATGTTTTGGTGTTATTTTGGGTTTTCCAAAGGTTCAACTAAGTTCGGGTAGTGATATATGACTTGTGGGAATTGTTGGTTGAGGTCCCGAGGGGCTCGGGTGGGTTTCGGATAGATATGGGTTGTGTTGCGCTTGTTTTTGAAGTTTCGACGTCGTTTCTTCAAGCATAATTGGTACCACGTTAAGAAAATGAGCTCCACTTCCTGCTTTGGTTGAAGCATTAGATCTGTATCATAATTACGGAGCTATAGCAAAAAGAGTCATCGAATTTGGACATCGTATGAGGAAGTTATGCTCATTTTAGTGTAGGGGAAGAGAGATGGTGCTGGTGTTTCGCAGGTGCGAGTTTGGGTCCGTATCCGCGGAGCCGCAGGTGTGAAAAATGGTCCGCAGGTGCAGAAATTACAGCTGGAAATGCGCAGGTGCGGGTAGTTTGGTCGCGGGTGCGAAATCCCTGAGTATAGAAAAAAACCAGACCGCGCCATTTTAGTATTTTGAGCATATCTCGAGTTCTAGAGCTCCGATTGAGGTGATGTTTTCGGCGTTCTTCTCGTCTTTTCATCGGGTTCAGTATATAAGTATTATTTTTGAAATTTAATATTGTTACAGAAGTTCATTTTTGAATTAATCCATGTTTTGATTCGAAAAAATGGAGTTTTGAAAGAAAACTTCACAAATGAAAAATCATGATTTGACGGACCAAATGACATCGGAATTTGATAAATTTGGTATGCGTGAACTCGTATCGGATTGGGTAATCGGATCTTATAAAATCTGTCGGGTTCCGAGGTGCGGGCCCGAGGGTCGACTTTTGGGTCGATTTTTATTAAATTAGTAAAGATTGAAACTTTATTATTCGAAATAGTTCCTTATACATTTTATGTGTGTTTAGAAGTTGTTTTGGTTGATTTTGAGTCATTCAGAGGTCTTTCCACCCGAGAAGTCCATTTTTGAGTACCTGGTTGTCGTCGTTAAGGTAAGTATCTTGCCTAACCTTGTGTGAGGGAACTACCCCTTAGGATTTGAGTCTTCTATGTTGATTGTAGCCCGTGTACGCGAGGTGACGAGTGCGTACTCAAAATTATTTGCAATTAGGTTGGCCTTTTAGGATTCATAGGTCTCTATATCTCCGACGTATGAAGTGGTAACTGTTATGGTTGAGTTTCTGATTACTAGCTTCATCTTCCTTTGTTTGAATTAGATTTTCTTGACTTAGATTCCTCCTTGTTGATTATCTAATCTTAATTTAACTTAGCTGAATATTTTCCCTCTTCTACCACTATGCTAAAATTTCTTCACAAACTGCCTAATTGATCATAATTAGTATCACCTAGTCGTATAATTGTTTAACAGGAATTGGAATATCTATAGTTTGGTGTCAAGCATGCCCGTGAGTCGTACATGATGAATTACATGAATTACCTTAAATGTTACTTAGGTATAGTTGACCATCACCCATATTGGCGGTGTTTCCTTGGTGCCTCTTAATATGGAATATTTGCTTAAGCTGAGTTTATTCCGTGAAACAAACTGTTAGGCGAGATTGGTTATAGTTTCCTCCCTTGCCGGGATGATTGGTTCTCTATTTATTGACTAGAGTATTGTGAATCGTTGCTACATTTGTTAGGTTTTCTCCTCGCACCTTGCATATTGCCTTTTTGTTTGTTGTGGTGCTCGTTGTGGCTTGTGCAATGTTGTTGCTGTGTTCTGGTTGTTTTCTCTCTATGTACTGCATTGCATTGCATATTTACATTGGGACTGGGGGTTGAGACCTGAGACTTTCCATGCATTGCATTGCATATTTACATTGGGACTGCGGGCTGAGACCTGAGACTTTCCCTGCATTGCATTGCATATTTACATTGGGACTGCGGGCTGAGACCTGAGACTTTCCTTGCATTGCATTGCATATTACATTGGGACTGCGGGCTGAGACCTGAGTCTTTCCCCTGCATTGCATTGCATATTTACATTGGGACTGCGGGCTGAGACCTGAGACTTTCCCTGCATTGCAATTTATATAAGGATTGCGGGCTGAGACCTGAGACTTTCCCTGCATTGCATTGCATATTTACATTGGGACTGCGGGCTGAGACCTGATACTTTCCCTGCATCGCATTGCATATTACATTGGGACTGCGAGCTGAGACCTGAGACTTTCCCCTGCATTGCATTGCATATTTACATTGGGACTGCGGGCTGAGACCTGAGACTTTCCCTGCATTGCATATTTACATAGGGACTGCGGGCTGAGACCTGAGACTTTCCCTGCATTGTTTTGCATATTTACATTGGGATTGCGGGCTGAGACCTGAGACTTTCCCTGCATTGCATTGCATATTACATTGGGACGGCGGGCTGAGACCTGAGACTTTCCCCTGCATTGCATTGCATATTTACATTGGGACTGCGGGCTGAGACCTGAGACTTTCCCTGCATTGCATATTTACATAGGGACAGCGGGCTTAGACCTGAGACTTTCCCTCCATTGCACTGCATATTTACATTGGGACTGCGGGTTGAGATCTGAGACTTTCCCCTGCATTGCATTGCATATTTATATTGGGACTGCTGGCTGAGACCTGAGACTTTCCCTGCATTGCATTGCATATTTACATTGGGACTGCGGGCCGATACCTAAAACTTTCCCTGCATTGCATTGCATATTTACATTGGGACTGCAGGCCGAGACCTGAGACTTTCCCCTGCATTGCATTGCATATTTAAATTGGGATTACGGACTGAGTTCCGGTGGTTTATCATTGAGGAGATATGGATTTAAAAGTTATGTCTGAAGGACTTCTATTTTGAAAGTATATTTGAACAAAAGATATTTGAGAAAGCAGTATTCGGAAAAGTATATATTAACAAATGATATTTGAAGGAGCAGTACTTGGTGAAAATATATTTTATACAACGTATTTTAAGGGAACTATGTATATATCTTTGTAGAAGAAAAAACATGTTTCAAAGAAGACTTCCTATAACTTGAAAAGATTATATTTTCAAAAGCTTTCGATATAAACTCACGATTTAAAGGTTTTTACTCGAAGATTCGACCGATTTTTATTAAGCTTTTGCTAAAGCTTGATGTGAGTAAGTTGATGCAGTGCCGAACTTTGAGTGTTTTATGGTATTGTGATTTTCGATTTTGGCTAGCGTGTTGTCCTTACTTCTTGCTTATTTCTGTTATGTTGTTCCATTGTTTTAATTGCTGCACTTCCTTCCGCTTTATATTTTCCTGTCGTTAATTACATTCAAAGGTTTTAGATAAATATTTTGTTTCGATCATTACTACTTATGCCTTTTGCTTATTAGACCAGTGGGTGTCTGGACTAGTCCTCGTGACTACTTCACCGAGGTTAGTCTTGATACTTACTAGGCACCGCTATGGTGTGCTCATACTACTCTTCTGTGCATTTTTATTTTGCATAGATCCAGGTATTTACCGTTGCTAGCTGTGTGGATCTTTGCTGAGGAGACTCAAGGTAAACCTGCTCTTGCGTTCGCAGGCTTCAGAGTCACCTTCCTATTTATTTCAACTGTACTTATTCATTTTTGGACAGTTGTATTTAGATTGGTAGAAAGAATTCATAGAGCTTATGACTTGTATTTACCAGGTTTTGGGAAAATGTAAACTCTGTCAAGATTTCCATATCGAGACTGCTATGTTTTATTTTATTATTGTTGATGCTCAGTAAAATATTAGGCTTACCTAGTTCCTAAGACTAGGTGCCATCACGGTAACCAACGGAGGAAATTCGGGTCGTGACAGTTGGGGGACTTATATGTCCGTTTGTGTCCTTATTGATGAAACTTTGTGACTAGATGACTGCATGGTGAGTGTGATCGGATAGTTAGATGTATTCAGGTTGTCTGATGGTAACCAAAATGAATTGGCGGGAGATGTGGAAAGAACCATTGATTATTTGACTTATGTATTGAGTTAGAATATGGCTTCGAGTTATGAGTATTGAAGGACCTCTCGTGTAGTTTAGTTGTGGAGTGAAGTGGGTTTTCCTGTTATGTTCTGAGTTCCTGTGATGTCTTTTGAGCTGAACAAGGCCCCATCAGCGTCTATGTATTTGATTGTCGGTGTATTCAACCGTGTTATAACTCCTTGTTATTGTATTTATTGATGGCATCCTGCCGTACTCTCATAGCCAGGGATAGCATACTCGGCATTTGATGATGGTATTACAAGGATATAGGGCGTAGAAGCTTTGTGTGAAGTTCTCCAAGTGTGAACTTTTGGCTCAATTTAGTAGCATTCTTGGAACCCGTGGTGTCCAGTGAAGGTATCTATGTGGTCAGACGAGTGTGAGTAGAGCTTCCAGAAGCTCAAGAATTCCTTGGCCACAGCTCCAGTGTTAGTGTTGCCATCAGCTTCAGGTTCTTATACAGCTTATGGGATGTCTCGAGGGAAGGCAGTGGTTGTGTTCTACTGTAGGAAGGTATAGTGATTATGTGATAGCTATGATTTTCATAAGTGTGTTGGGAGATATCATTTTGAGGTTAAGCATGCAGGGGTATCTCCTGCGGGTTGTCTTGAGGTGTGTGACCCTTATGTTTATCTATAGCAAGTTCTTTTCTTTCAGTAGATGATGTATGTTGTAATTTGAATTTAGCTCGCTTGTGGGAGTTGGCATGACCATTACAATGGTGGATGCGAGATTTGCATTTTATTTGAGTGTTAGATGGTTTGGGTCATATAAGCTTATGGAGGATTTAGTTGAACCTTACCACAATATGGTGGCAGTGATAGTGTATGGGCATCGTGAGTTATTATTTGTCTTGATCTTTGGCTTTGAGCCAAGTGGGGGATTCCACTAATGATAAGTAGGTTACACGATTGTGTGTTGTATTGGTTCAGTTCGAGTTATGTTGGTGAATCAGTTATGACCTACAGAGGTGGAGTCTGGGAATGATCGAGTGATGGAAATTTTTCAATACAAGTTGTAATTTACTTTATGAATAGTGGGATTCGTTGAATGATGGAGTTGTATTGGTAAGTGTAGAGTGTGCAATGTATAAGTGTGCTTGTTTCTTCCAGGGTGTGGATTACTTTCCTAGTATGTGGATTGCAAGCGGGGTCAGGTCGTTCAGTTTACTTGGTTAGTGTAATTGAAATTGCGTAAAGTAAATGACGTTTGAGATTGGTTCAGATGGATTCAAGGTTATATGTAGCGATCGAGGATCTTCTAGGTGAGAGAAGGGCTAGAACTGAGATTTACGGGGAAGGTGTCAAGGCTTGTGATGTAGTTGCATTATCATGGATTCTATTTATCAGTATCAGAAAAGTGAAGGTAATGACTTTAAATTCGCAAGAAGTCTCTTCAGGGTAAGTATTTCTAATGTGGTGCATTTGGGGATAATTGAGGGGTTATTCAGCGGCTTACGAGCCTTAGACGGTATATTTTTATGCTCGAATTTCGTGCGGTGAGTCGGGATTGAGAATTGCGGTATTATGGCAAGAAGAGGTATCAATTTAAAAGTAATTCAGAAGGAACTTGGGTAAATAGGACAGCTTGGTAGTAGGTTGGATCAGCATGATAAGGGATATGGTTAGTTCTTTGGGTGTTTATAAGGTAATGAGTTGTTACAGGTGTTTATTAGCAATTTTCTTGGAATTTGGTGGCATGCGTAGCTTGGTTGAGTTAGAAGGATTCAGTCCTGGCAGTTTGGTGTTGTACAAATGTGATTCGAGAGTTCTTGATGATTTCTACCACGGTTAGAGATGTATATTTCTACTGGCGTGAGGGCCATGTGATGTATAGTGATTTTGCTTCTAGATGGGATCAAATGAAAAGTTCTTGGCTAGTTACGTAGTTGTTTGTGGCTAGGAAGGGAGCATGAAGTTCTCATATTTATCATAGGATTTCATGGCGTATGCGGTATTTTGTGTATAGTGGAGAGTGACATGTGAGGTCACGGTTCAGTTCTGGAAGGAAGGTCAGAACTATAAATTTCAGATGATTCGGTAAAGGATACCACTATTGGGCGGCTGGATGAGAGTATACATTCATTAAGGACAATGTGTTTAAGGCAATGTGTTTGAATAAGGATGCTTCATTGGTGTTACGACGCTCTCTTGTTGGATCGACTGCTGATATTCAAGGTTTCTTGGTGACACAGAGGAATTATGGGGGTATCCCTCGTGGAATGATAAAGTATTAGGGGCGTGTTATATATTTGAGTGGTGGAATTGGGATCAGATATGGTAATTGGTGCGCCTCATGGATTTTGAGACTGGGAGTTTTCATGAACAGATTATTTTTATAGTTGTGAACTACGAGGATGCGAGCAAAGCTAGTCAGGTGTTAGTATATGTCATGATTCAGTCATTATGAACGTTCGGAGAGTTATCTACCTGTTGTGGGCGACCCGAGTTGACTTAGAGCTATTGGTAGGCCAGTATGGGTGTGTGTTTTGCACCGAGTCGGAATTGTTGACTCCGAATTGCTAATTTTGAGGGATGTACCATTTGATTGTCACTGGGCTTATTCGTGTTTTGGAGTGATCTATGAGTTACCTTTCAGAGTTTCGAGGAGTTGTGATCGTTATTTATATATGTGCATAGGGTGTAGTACTACCGGGGCTTTATAGAGAGAGTTGAGTAAGGTAAGTAATTGGGTGTTGCAGGATTGAGACGTGTTGGTTATGTTCTTTCTGGTTCAGGTTGTACGGTATCTTCTGATTTTCCCGTGATTATGGCAATGCAATTTGAGTAATTGATGTCGAATTTCGCATGGTTATTGATTTTGAGCAAGGTGGCTTGGAGTATGTCATGTGGTCTAGCGGTTGGATGGGATCATGCTTTGCAGCTGAGTTAGGTAGAGGTATGATCCTTGGTGTCGGATTTGTGTGATATGGTTTCACGATGTGTATCAGGCTTTTAGCATGATGTGGTAATGGCAAGAGTAATGGCAGGATAGTCCTCTCGTGTGTGTCTTCTTTATTTAATGAATTAAGCTCTTGGGATGTTGTTATTGAGCGCACGAGTTGCACAAGTTATGGCTCTAGATGGTATTGATGCTGATCGAACAAATGGTTGGTGGTTTCTACGTGTTGCTTTCATCAACGGCACCATATGAAGGTGTTTAAGCGAGGTTTTGTTTGATAAGAGGTTATTTACCGATATTGGGTTGTTATGAGCAACGATTGGGATTAGGAGTCATCGCTATGAGTGTTGAGTCATGCGGTATATTATGTGATTTCATCTTGTGTTGTGGATATGGCTTGATACAGCATGTTCAGACCATTTCAGCTTATAGTCGTGTAAATTTGAACTTGTAAATTATTTCAGAAGTGGAAACTTGGTTTTAAGGTTTATGGATCAGAATTTGATAATAAAATTTCAGTTATGTTGTGTTATCATACCTAGATGGGGTAGGGTGACGTGGGATCACCTCCGAATATGTGCATGGAAGGTTACACAATAATTTTTGGTAGTGTTGGAACAACTCTAGGCACGTTCGAGGACGAACGTTTGTTTAAGATGGGGAGAATGTAACAACCCGGTATGTCGTTACGTAAAACCTGCATTATAATTGTTGTTATTGACTTCTCATAGGTTTTGTATCCTATATTTGATGTATTAGAGTTGGTAGGCTTGAAATCGAATGGTTGTAGTGAGAGTTCAGTC
Source organism: Nicotiana knightiana (assembly GCA_005239525.1). Lineage (NCBI taxonomy): Eukaryota > Viridiplantae > Streptophyta > Magnoliopsida > Solanales > Solanaceae > Nicotiana > Nicotiana knightiana. The sequence continues at coordinate 35,894 of ML439018.1, forward strand.
ATTGAGCTTTTAAAAATAGCCTTAGGTTGGAAAAGTCAACTGAGAATTGACTTATTGGTAAACGACCTCGAAATGCGGATTTTATGGCTCGGATAGCTTCGTTAGGTGATTTGGGACTTAGGAGTGTGTTCAGAATAATTTTGTGATGTCCGGTGTAGAATTAGGCTTGAATTGGCGAAAGTTATTTTTTGGTGATTTCCGGTCGGCAGTGAAAAATAGGCTATCAGGGTCGGAATGGAATTCTGACAGTTGGAACAAGTTCGTAATGTCATTTTGGATATGTCTGCAAAATTTCAAGTCAATCGGAGTTGTTTTGGATAGTTTCGGCATCGTTGGTGGATTTTAGAAAATTTTAAAGTTCTTAGGGTTGAATCCGATGTGATTGGGTGTTTTGATGTTAGTTTTGTTATTTTGAGAGTGAAACTAAGTTTGAATGATGTTATGGGACATGTTGGTAAGTTTAGTTGGGATCCCGAGGGGCTCGGGATTGATTTCGGGTGGTTAACGGGTGCAACTAAGGTGAAGCGCGATCGCGTGGGCTAGGTCGCGATCACGTAGGGCTAACCTGGCGCGTGGGGGAGCAGAGGTCAGTGGTCATCGCGACCGCGTGATATGGTGTGCGATCGCGTGGAGTAAGGAACCAAGTCATCACGATCGCGTGAGGGAAAGCCGCGATCGTGGAGAGTAAATCACTGGGCAGTATATAATTAAACCCTCCGCGACTTAAACCCTTTTTACACCATTTTTGTACGGACAGGGAGCTTTGGGGCGATTTTTGAAGAGGGAAATCAGTGTTCTTCATAGAGGTAAGTATTTTGATCATTAAAACTCGTTTATGGGTGATTATAGAACACAATCTCACCATTTAATTCACAAAAATCTGTAGAAAAAGGGGATTTAGGGCTTGAGATTATGAGACCTTTAAGGGTCGATTTGAGGGGTCAAACGGACTCCGAACTTGATGTTCTTTATATGTACGGACTCGTGAGATGATGAAGAACAACTTTGTATAAAAATTTCTGAGTTTTGGGATGCGGGACCGAGGGTCGGGTTTTGACCAATTTCGGATTTTTGAGTTAAATCTGATATCTTTCGATTGGAATTTATTCCTTAAGCATATATTGATGATAAAAATCTGAACTTGGTAGATTTTGAGCCTTCAGAGGTTGATTCAAGAGGCAAGCGCATTGCGGAATAGTTTTCGAGCTAGTTTTGAGGTAAGTAATGTCTTTAAATCCTGTCCTGAGGGTATGAAACCCCGGACTATGCACCCTTTCACAAGTTTGAAATAAAAAGGTGGAATCTTTGGAACATCTTTCCTATTTAGGTGACTATTGAGTTGCGAAACCAATTTTTAAGCCTTGATTAATTAGTATTCATGTATTATGATATGTTTTGGGCTGTAAGCCATGTTTGGGGCCTAGTGTCGATCTGTTTACCCCTTGGGGATTGTGTTTACTATATTTTCCTCACTGATATGCTATGATTTTACACTCAGTATTTTCCTGATAAATTGTTGTGATACTCAGAGTATTTTGATACTATTTATTAAAAAATAAAACACTATTTTGGGTCGAGAACCCGATATGTTTATGGCCTAAAGGCAAATTGAGAGTGTCTGACTGAGTGAGGCTTTCAGGCCTATATTGTGAGGAGGCTTTTAGGCCTCAGGAGTGTGGTGAGGAGGCTTTCAGGTCTCAGGAGTGTGGTGAGGAGGCTTTCAGGCCTCAGGAGAGTGGTGAGAAGGCTTTCAGGCCTTATGTTATTATTGCGCTTGACTGTAGGAGCCCTTCCGGAGTCTGTACACACCCCCAGTGAGCATCGGTACCGATCGAGTGATGATTGCCCGCGGGGCTGATACTGAGTGATGATTGATACTGAGTGATGATTGATACTGAGTGATTGAGAGAATGCCTGAGGGGCAACTGTTACAAGAGATGATTTTTGCCCGAGGGGCAGATTTATGATGATTTTACTAAGTTTTCGAACTATAATTTACTTTGTTTTCAAACTGGTTTTTACTGAGAATTTTACTGAGATATACTGATATTACACTTGTTTTCAAAGGATTTCTGGAAACTGGTTTCGAACTTATTATTTGATAAATACTACATGGTGACTTGGTGTTTTACTGGTTTGTGGAATCATGTATCTGTACTGTGTGTTTTAAAATTCTCAGACTGCGATTTATTTTCATTACTACTGAGTTGGCGTACTCATCATTACTCCTTGTGCCTCTGTGCACAGATTCAGGTGACGATCTGGAGCAGTAGTTGTCCTTGCTCGTAGTTGCAGGTTCACGGGATTTCGAGGTAGGTGCCTAATATCCACAACTTCTCCATTTCCCTTCCTTATTATTTTTTTAGCATTTGATTCAGAGACATATATTATAATTTTAGTAGAGTTAGATTTATCTATTCTTAGATGCTCATGACTATTGACTCCAGTTCTGGGAGGTTTTGTTTAGGTTTGTTAGACTATGATTGGGACGCTAAGACGTAATTATATTACTCTATGTTATGGTTGCATGCTTATTATTAAATTGTGAGCTGTCTATAATTGAACAAAAGCGTAGTAATGTGACGGTCGACTAGCCTAGTTCCATGATAGGCGCCATCATGGCCGGTTAGGATTTGGGGTCGTGACATTTCCGGTCGGCGGACCACGGCGGAGACGATGGGGAATCCTAGGGCAGCTAGGTTTGGGGTTCGGGGAGAGAGAGACCGGTGAGTGTGGTGTTTGGGGGGTAGGGGTCCTGTTAGGACAATTATATAGTGGGGAGGGACTTGAGTTGTGAACCGTTGGATCAAGATGATCCAACGGCTGGGGTTGATAGGAGATAAAACAGGGTCGTTTTGGTAAGTGGGATTTGGACTGGTCATAAGGTAATTGGGTTGGGGTTTATTTTGGGTATTAGGAAGGGATTGGGCTTAGTTTAATATCAGCCCAGTCCGATTTTTCCTTACAAATTCACATTAATAAACTAATCAAATTAATCCTAATTAAATTCTAAAAATATATTAATTAATTTAACACAATTCATTTAATTATAATTTAACTAATGAGTCAATTTTAAAAGTAAATCCATTAATTAATGCCCATAATTACCTAAAGAACAAATTTTTATAATTTCCTCCTAATAAAATGATTGATTATATAATCAAGTATTAAATTAAATCAAAAACTAATTATGCATGCTAATAAAAAAATTTATTTTTGTTATTTTTTATTTTATAAATTTTTAAAAGATAAAATAAAATATGATCATAAATGCAAATAATTCATAAATAAACACTGAAATTCACGCAAAAATCTAATTATGAATAAAATTAATTTATTTATTAAATTTTGTAGGAGTATTTTAATAGGTGAAAAATTACATGCTCACAGTCTGTATCACTAAGATCTATAATAGAGACTTAATTTCATTAGGATGCTATTATCCATAATTATTATTAACTGCTCCCACCGCCTACCATTATCAACTACCACCATGCCACCCACCACCATCATACTCAACCACCACCACCATCATTCTCAATCATAGCCGCCACCATTATCGACTACCACCACCCACCACTCCCACCACCATCATTCTCAACGACAACCAACACTCATTCACCTTAACTACCACAACTAACTATCCATCACCATCAACAACCATCACTAACACTGCTCATCATTATAAACTACCACCACTCACCATCATCTTCCTCAATCACAACTACCACCACCATCTGCCACTATTAACTATCACCACTCACCACCATCCTCAATCATAATAACTACCACTACCAATCACTACTAGCTACTACCTAAACTACCACCATCAACCAAATCTACCACTAACCATTGCTTTTAGTCGGCATTCACAAGCACTATAATTAGCTATCACAACCAACAACTATCATATTTTAAAAACCTATATATTTTAGTAATAGAATATTAGATTAATTAGTATTTTATTTGAATTTTATATTTATTAATTTTCAAATAAACATAAAATTTTATACATTCGAATGTTAAAAATCAAATAGTCTTAATCATTTAGCATTCAGATCTTAATATACATCTTAACATTCAGAGGTGTATTCGGATTTAGATGTCCTCATCTTAATACAAGTCTCGATATCCAGGCGTGTATTCAGATTCAGACGTCTTAATAGTAAAAAAACAAATGAGATGTTTACGGTCCGACCGAACTCCTCTTCACATTTAATTATGTGGATGTTTGGACATAAAAACTAAAATTTTAAAAAAAAAGAAGAATTCAGAGTTAAGTTGAAAAATGGTATTTGAAATTTGAAATTATATTTGGACATGTATTTTATTTGAGACAATATTACAGTTTTGTGAGTAGGAAAATAAGTTTTTCTATAATTTTGAAAAGTGGTTTCTCATTTTTGAAAAATTTCCAAAAACGTACAAAATTTTATGGACAATATATTTTTGATTTATTTTTAAAAGAAGGAAAAAAATTTATGTATAAACTGGGCCTATGTTTCCTGCTTGTAATTACCCAAAGATGCATATATGATTGACGTCCAACTTCATAAAATATGAAGAATCGTGGTTAAAGTTCAGCCGATTTTAAGACAAGCATATAGGGCCTCCTCTCACCTATTCTGTTTCGAAAACTAAATAGAGATTGATCATTGGATTCTTTAACAAGCGCCAAGCAGTGTCATGTCCCAAAAATTCTTATCCAGGAATATAATAATAGGAGTAATTACAGTCAAAGTGGGCGGCTTGAGGAAAAGCTTTCAGAAAACTTTATATTAAAAAAAATTAGAAAATTACTTAGTCTCCAAGTAGATGAACTTTAATGAGATCTTTCTCCCTTTTTTCACGAGTGAGCCGTCACTGGAACCAGAGTTTGAAGTTTATGATCAGTTCTAGACTTGACATCGAATTTATTACTTATTTTAGTTATTGAGTTCATGAATAAATACATGACATAATGTAGCTTCGCTCATGAATAAATATTTAATAAATTTTCTAAAATATAAATACATGACAAACGCATAGATGATAATGTAGCTTCGCTCCTAATGCGAAGAGGAAGCTGCCAAAGCCTAATGACAACACAGTCTCGCATTCTCCTTGCTTCCCAAACACTTATAAATACCAGAACGAATATTGTTACTTCGCGGCGCGAATCCGGATATAGTCGGTTTCTAATGCGGGTATCAGACACCCGGTGGAAAACCAAATTAAAAAAAAAACATCCTAATGGCACGTGCTTTTCACACGTGACACAACTTGTAAGATAACACTCCAAGAGCCGCACAGCAAAACCCTAATCTCACAATTTTAAGCCGAAACCTTCCTTTTCCCACTTCCTTCGATTCTCAGATCTTTGCATCTACAATGGTGACCACTGGAAAGAAAACTGTATGAAACACCCATTTCTGCCCCTTCATTAATTCCCTTCTCTGTTTTATTTTTTCTTATTTTGTTTTTTGGCTGGCTATTAATGCAAAATTTGTAATTTGCAGAAGAAGACACATGAAAGCATAAACAACAGGTTAGCGCTTGTAATGAAGAGCGGCAAGTATTCTCTTGGTTACAAAACTGTTCTCAAGACCCTTAGGAGCTCTAAAGGTTCTTCATTTTAAAAAAAATAATATTTCTGCCTTTGTTTTTGTAATTTATTTGGACGAAATGTGATAAAAAAATTTGTACAGGAAAGTTGATATTGATATCCAACAACTGTCCTCCGTTGAGGAAATCTGAGATTGAGTACTATGCTATGCTCTCTAAAGTTGGTGTTCACCATTTCAATGGAAGTAAGCAGATCTTCAAAATCTTGGTTTTCATCATTGTTAGCATGTTTTTCTGTTAGTTCGTATGACAATCTAGTGATAAATTTTGCTCCCTTTTGTGGGGTTTGCTAATGCATCTAATTTTTAAGCGAATTAGTTTACTAGTTTTTCGTTTGTGATGTAAAATTTACATATTTTCAAGTTTAGGTTATTAGTGTTATAAATCACAATGTGTTGTACTTTATGTGGCACACTTTTCTTTGTAGTGTATCCCAAAATGAATGACACTTGTATATTTTGAAACAATTTGACTTTGTAATTTGTATTTTACCATTAATGAGATGAGCTATATATCTGCACAAATGTCTATGATTTCTTTTAGATCACAAGTTTCAAAAGTCTTCTTCTTTCTTACACCCCGTGTCCAATCAAACAAGGGCACATAAAATGTACGGCTAGAGTAATCAATAGAAGCATTTGAAAAATGTGTAAAATATTGTTTGACTCTTTGAATGGTGATAGTGCCACATAAATTGGAAATGAACGGAGTACAGGTTAAACAAATGAAAAACTTGGTCCCATTATACTTGATATCCAATTTGCATCTGTCATTTTATACATATTTGTTGGGGAATGTATTGCAGTTATGTGTGATTGATTGTTCATTTACTTTCCGTTTAACTGATGCTAAGGTCGATGGTAATGTGTTTGCTTCGGTTCATAGGATTTTACCTCTATCAGTACATTTGGATTTGCGACTTTTACCAATTGACAGCATTTGGGAAGAATCTTTACTAGTTCATGCCTTTTGTCTCCAAAGTGCTCTGTTTTTTCATAAAATTATTAAGCCTTCTCTATTGTCTTTGCAACTTTTTTGTGTAGACAATGTCGATCTTGGGACAGCATGCGGCAAGTATTTCCGTGTCTCATGCCTAAGCATAATTGACCCAGGTAAAGTACATCTGAGAGTTCCTACTGTTGTACATTGAAATTTCGTAGAAGTTCATAAGGACCCTTTCGTCTAACGTCTGTGGCTAATGATGTTTCAGGTGATTCGGACATCATCAAGTCTCTGCCTGGAGATCATTGAGAGTTGCTCTATCATTCATATTCTTGTATCTTGGAGAAAATTTCTTGTAGCAAGAGTATAGAAGGTTTTGTTTCTTAATTTTATTTCGTTTGTCATTTGACCTAAAGTTTGAGCCAGATAATAGTGATCCAGAATTCAGCTATTTATGTTTTATTTAGTAATTGATTTGCTCGTTCTATCAATGCATATCTTTCTGAGAGTACTACTTTTGTGTTGTTTTCGTGGTAGTTTCACTTAATGGTTAATTATTGGATTGAGAGATCTCTAATTGGAGCGACGTGGATAGTGAGACTTCATATAGCCAACTCAGCTAGCTTGTCATTGAGGCTTTATTGTTATGTTCTTGGTAATTTTACTAGATTCTATTCTACTACATTAAGACCTACTCGCCTTTTCCCCCTGTGATGCCACGGGGCTATTTGTCATAGTCTATTGCTTCCCTTTTCAGTTGAACCTGAGCTGATTGTGGAAGTGTGTCGGGGAGAATTGAGCAACTTTGCTAGAGGGGCAAAGTTTGCAAACAACATTGTGTTTCTTTAGTACTTTGATGAGCGACATATTAGCAGTTGCACAATATGATATGTGCTGGTCGCTTTTCCTGTAATGTCACTAACTAGTCTCTCCTCGGAGAATTTTAAGAATTAAACGTAGCATTTGTATTGTGCGGTAAATCTTACACTTTACTCGTTCGAATAGAAGCGTTTGATCAAGGAAATATTTGAATCATTGCCTGTGATTTCTCCTACAGGGTAGAGTTCATATGTTTGACAGGTTTTGTTTGCTGCAGAGTTGATAAAACTCTTGCAGTACTGTTTTCTTTTTTAGGTGCACAATCTTGTCTCCATTTCTGTATGGTCTGTGCTGTATTTCCTCCATCTTCATGTACACGACTGAAGTCGTTTTGACCTAATAGCCTGTTTGACCAAACTTCTAAAATCAACTTATTTTGAGAAGTGCTTTTTCTCAAAAGTACTTTTTAAATAAGTGCTTTGGTGAGAAACAGTTTGTGTTTGGCTAATTAATTTGAAAAGTACTTTTGAACAGTAGTTAATGTTTGACCAAGCTTTTGAAAATTGTTTCTAAGTGTATTTTTCTCAAAAGTGCTTCTCAAAAAAGTGCTTTTGGAAAGAAGTTACTTTTTTCTTTTTCTCCTCAAAAACACTTTTTTTCCTTTCAAAAGCTTGGCCAATCACTTCAAATTTTGGCCAAAACAGGCTATAAGTCCTAATGACTTCATAAATGGCAAAGAATCCAAAATACAGTTCTTGAAAATCTTAAACTTGCAATTTTGTTAAACAGTTAACTGTTCTTTGTATAGATTTCAGCATTTACCTTGCCCTCCTCTAGCATGTAATATTTTTTCTTTTGGAAAATCCATAAAATATGATGACACTTAGGGTGTGTTTGGTATAACGGAAAATGTTTTCTTGCAAAACGAGTAGTAATCTTACTGATTTTCTAGTGTTTGGTACGCAAATTAAGAAAAATAACTTTTCAAGAGTATTTTTAAATATTTTTGATACAATAAACATGAAGCCATAAATATTTGAACCAACAACTATTCGAACCCACGAATTTTCATAAACTTCTGAACCGCTAAATTTTCGAATCTGTAAACTTTATAATTTCTAAATCCGCAAACTTCTAGTCAGATAAATCTCCGAGCTCATAACTTTGGAACTTGTAAAATTTTGAACCTGAACCTCCAAGCTCATAACTTTGGAATTCGCAAATTTCGAACTTGTAAACTGAAAAATAAAAAAATTAGAACTAAAAGTATAATTTTTTTTTTAGGGGGTTTAGCATGGTGGGTGGTGACTGAAAAGAAAAAAAAATTGAAATCCGAAAAAAAAAAGAGCCTTTTGTTAGAGAGAGGTGGGAGAGGAGGGGGTTTGAGTTAAACAATGATATTTAGGAAAATATTTTTTATTTTATTTACAACCAAACAATGAAAATGAGAAAGTATTTTTTGAAAAAGTTTTCCGTCGTATCAAACACACCCTTAGAAGTAGAACTACTAAAACTGCGCTGTCATCAGTCACGCATATCTCATATCGGAAGTTAAAGTAGCTCGGAGATACTTTCCAAGTGTCTTTTCATTCCATTTAGTTCGAGTTTCTTTTTAACGAGCTTTTCCTGTTGGAAAATAGCAGTAAAATAATAATTGTACTATTAAATTGTTTTAAGAAAAGCTTCAATGTCCCTTGCACGTGCTTTGAGTTTATAGTATAAATTAATTTCTATTAAAACTCATATCCTTTATTACGAATAAATTAATTTTGTGTAACAAAAGAAAGAAAGACATAAAAAATAAGATGAAAGAAAATAAATATAAAAAAGAATGTATGAAAAATTTAAAAATCAGAAATAAGATACGACAATGAATTTCTTTTTCTATTTCATCTTTATTGAGTGTAAAAAATTTGAAAGCCGATCTCATCGATTTTTCAACTCAAATACATAGATTATAAGATAAGAATATCTTAGAATATATTTTTTTATTTACGTTGTGTGTCATTTTTAAAAAATATCACTATTACTAACAAACTAATATGATATTCGAATTTGAATTTTATTGTAATTTAAGTAGTTTGAATTGATGTTAAGCTAAGTATGGTGTCGAAAAAAAATTGCTTGACAATTTTAAGACAATATATGCAATGTTATATAATAACAATCAATTAAGCTAACATTTAATTATTCGAAGAAAAAAATCTGTATATGTATTAAAAATTTAAAATCTATGGCTAAAGATATCGATAAACTCAAAATGGAGTCATACTGAAATAAAACTTCACCGGCCAAAAAATCATTTAAATTTTTAGATAGCCAATTAAAGTGAATTTTAAATTAAGGATAATATCTTCACTTGCATCATTATAAAGATAATCATTATTGAAATATATATAATGTTGTAGAAATTGAAATTTCAAAATAGAAATATTTTTTTAAACATAATAGCATACCAAATAAGAATTCAAGTCATAGTAAAAGAGTCACGTCGTAACTAAAGAATCGTTCATATTGTGCCGACCTTTGGTCTTTGCCATAACTCATAAATACGAGTTATTATTTCGCTTTGTGACTATTTTTAGCTTCCAACGACACCAATAAGAATGATGCAAAAATAAAATTATCAATACGAGATTTGAAAATGTTAGCTTTTTTTTCATGTAGTGTTTCTTAATCAATATCTAACGATTATCTATTATTATCTAGAAGGTCTAAAATTTAAGGTTATTTACATATAATTCAAATAACTCATATATTTAACATGGTTAATGTCAAATATCAAAATGGAGTCATACAAAAATCACTGGCTAAATAATTTCTTAAATTTTTGATAGCCGACTAAAATGAGTTTTGAATTAAGGATAATATTTTCACTTACATTGTTATAAAAATAATTATTATTGAAAAATAAAGTTTTAGAAACTAAAAATTTAAAATAGAATTATTTTTTAGAAAGTATCAACACACCAAATAAGAGTTCAAACAGTAGTAAAAGAGTCAAGTCGTATCCAAAGAGTTTTTCACAGTCTCAACCTTTGATTGTTTTGCAATAAATATGAGTTATTATTTTTGCTTCTTGACTATATTTTGATCCAATGACACCAGAGAGAATGACCCTAAAAAAGAAAAATAGAATTATTTTAAGAAGACTTAAATTTTAAGATTATTTATATATAATTCAAATAACTCAAATATTTAATATGATTATTGTCCGCGCATGCGCGAGTGCTAATACTAGTTAATCTTATGGCTAATCATTCTCAACCTCATTTAATGCATCTTAATTATCTTTCCTTAATTACCGGATGATTTTGCTATCTACAAACGAATTCGTTCTACACATTCAAAGTTATTAGCTAATCCAAATCCATCGCCCAACCCTCGGAGGCAATTATATAGAATGAGCAAACTATTAGCTGTCACTGCCAATATTTCCCATTCTTCATTATATTCTTCTCATCTTGATATCCACTTCCCAACGCAGCCAGAGGCGGACCCATAATTTTTACGTGACGAGATACATTATTCTATTCAATCAGTGCCCCCTAAATGATTTTAGTGTTCATGGTACCAACTGTTTTAAATTAACTATTTTCAAGGTATATACATATATATACAGGATTTCGGCCGAAGTTTACGGGGTCCGATGGCCCCTAACCCATACACATGAGTCCGCCTCGGAAGCAGCCCCCTATTTATCCTCCCTAACCCCA
>ML439018.1:52531-72205 GCA_005239525.1 Nicotiana knightiana
ATATATATATATATATATATATATATATATATATATGGTCGAACGACACGAACCATAGATGACCCGCAGAATATACTTGCGATGCTGTTGAACATAGATTGCTCAAGTTATCATAATATCCCTCAATTCTTTTAAAAACAAGAAATTCAACTAGAAACTTTAACATCTTGAAATCCTCAATCTCAACTCTATTCAAGGAAATTAGTAAGCATAATTAAATAACGAGATCAACAAAGCATGGTGTAAACCTAGAACTGCCGGACATAAGCATAATTAGTAGCTACGTACAGACCCTTGTTGCCTAGTGTGTACATAGCCCCCCACAAATAGAATAACATATTAATTAAATTCACATATGGGATTAATTCCCTCTTACAATGTTAGAAAAGAGACTTACCTCATCCCAAAGCCTACTTGCCGGCCTCAAATTCACTCTAAAGCCTCAACTAGGTGCCGAACAATCCAAAACTAGTCAAATGGTATATAAATTAATCAATACATGTTAAAAAAATTCATATTACAACTATTAAAGTGATTACCCAACCTCAAATGTAAGATTCCTAAAATTCACCTCCGGGCCCATGTGTCCGGATTTCGGAAATTGTTGAAGAAAGTTGTTAATTTTCACCTAAATCCATAATTTTCACTAATTTACATATTATAATCTTCCCATAAACTATGTATTTAACTCAAAATAGGTAGAAATTACTTACTCCATGGCTAGGTCAAAATCCATTTTTTTGAAGTTCCAAAATCGCCCAAGTGTGTGAAAAATGAGAGGAAAAGACCTAAGTCCCGTATTAAATGAACCATTATGCCTTACGATTTTCGCACCTGCGGAGGTTTGACCACTTCTGCGACTCCGCATCTGCGGAAATATCATCGCAGATGCGGCCCTTTCCCAATAGCCTCCCCCCGCTTCTCGATTCATTTGGGTCCGAGGGCTATTTTTGGGTCATCAGATATTCTATATATTTATTTCTCCAGTCCCAAGTCAGGCTTGTAGAGTTTATCTCGGCGTGGACTTCTTCCATCACTGATCTCATGAGTTGTGCGACCATCCCCGATTTGAACTCATCGTCCTCGACCGGCGACCCCAGGTTAGCAAGGGCATCGGGCTCACGCCCGAGGTACGTGTTGTGGAGTACTCTCCTTGAATCGATGTAATATTACCTGCAACTTATCCAGGTACCTTTGCATTATTTCCTCTCTGAACTCGAACGTCCTATTAACTTGGTCCACCACAAGGAGGGAGTCGCTCTTAGCTTCGATTACCTCTTCCTCCAAGCTTTTGGCTAGTTCGAGACCTGCAATCACGACCTTATATTCGGTTCGTTGTTAGTCAATTCTATAGTCCTAATAGATTGTCTAACTACATTGTCCATTGGTGGGTTCAATATGATGCCAAGTCCGGACCCTTTTGTGTTCGAGGCGCCACCCGTAAAGAGGGTCCAGATCCTCGAAGAGGTCCCCGAGTTCACCAACAACTCTCTTTCAACCTCGGGTATTAGGACCGGTGCAAAGTCGGCCACGAAGTCTGCTGAAATTTGAGATTTAATGGCGTTCCGTGGTCGATATTCAATATCGTACCCTCTGATCTCAACGGTCCATTTGGCCAATCGTCCTGAGAGCTCGAGTTTATGCATTATATTCCGCAGTGGGTAAGTAGTCACAACACATTTATGATGACACTGAAAATATGGTTTCAGCTTCATAGAGGCGCTTAGCGAATCTCTGATACTGCCAAGTACATGTATAGTTGTTTATCTGTCTTCAGCGTGTGAAGCAGCGGTGGGCTCGATAGATACCGCTTGAGTTCCTACAAGGCTTGTTGGCAGTCCAGAGTCCACGAGAAGTTATTCTTCTTCTTCAATAGTGAGAAGAATCGATGGCTCTTATCGGAGGATCTCGAGATGAATCGTCCTAGGGCGGCTATGCGTACGGTTAATCTTTGCACGGCCTTCACGTTGTCCACAACCGTGATATTTTCGATGTCTTTGATCTTATCGGGGTTGATCTCGATTCCCTGGTTGGATACCATGAATCCGAGGAATTTACCTGATCCAACTCCGGACGCACATTTCTCCGGGTTCAGCTTGATATTATATTTCTTCAATATGCTGAAGGTTTCCAGCAAAATGTTTTAAATGGTACTCTGATCGCAGGGACTTAACCAACATATCGTTAATGTAAACCTCCATTGATTTTCCTATTCGTTCCTCGAACATGCAGTTTACTAGGCGTTGGTAGGTGGAACCAGTGTTTTTTAATCCAAATGGCATTACATTATAGCAGTACGTGCCGCACTTAGTGACGAAAGAGGTTTTTTCCTGATCACCCAGGTTCATCCGTATTTGGTTGTACCCGGAGTAGGCATAAAAAAACTGAGGATCCCGTGGTCGGCCGTGGCATTCGATCATACGATCGATATTGGGAAAAGGGAAGGAGTTCTTGGGACATGCCTTATTCAAATCCTTATAGTAAACGCACATTTTCAATTTATTCCCTTTTTAGGGACTACCACTATGTTTGCTAACCAATCTGGGTATTTAACCTCCTGAATGGACCCTATTTTTAGGAGTTTAGATACCTCGTCCTTGATTAAAGCATGTTTGACCTCAGACTGGGGTCTCCTCTTCTGCTTGACCTGGTGGAAATTTGGGTCCAGGCTTAGCTTATGAGTGGTTATCTCCAGCGAGATCCCTGTCATATCAAGGTAGAACCAAGCTAAACAATCTTTATTAGGTATAAGAAATTAAATGAGTTTTTTCTGGAGCCCGGAGTTTAACCCCGTGCCCAGGTATACCTTTTGATTGGGCACGAGTTGTTCCACGACCCTTGATATGATGATGTTGGCTGAGCTACTTGGATCAATTAACACACGCTTAATTCGATATTTATTTACGAGTACTGATATTACCAATGCATCATTGTGGGGATGCATTATCCCCTCAGCGTCTTCGTCATTGAAAGACAAGGTTCCTTCTGGTACATAATTCTGAGTCCATTTTTCCCTTGTGATGGATACTTTGGTGCGCTTCAGCATCGGCCCTTAGGGAATGTTGACCCCACCGATGATCATGTTGGGATCCCTTTGGCATGGATCAGACTGTAAAGGTCTAGGACATTTGATATATTTGATGCGTCCGATGGCACATACAATAGCATCGACATCGACGTTGAAGTTGTATTCTGATAATCTCGGCGCTTCTTTAGACTCGACGGGCCTGTCGAAGCTATTTTTTCTCATGAGTCCCCCGTTGCCCTGACCTCGATCACTTCTCCTTTCATTTCTCATAGACTTTCGCCCGGACCCACTACCTCTTTGGTCTCCATTGTACGGTTGATACCGATCCCTATTTGATCTCGGTTCATGATCGATGTCTCTCTTGATTCTGTTGATGGTTCTGACAGGATACACGGACCTAGAAGGGGCCCAAGCTGATCATCTTCGACCCTGATTTTTGATTGATATCGGTTATGGACATCGGCCCAAGTGACGGTCGGATATTCCACTTGTTTCAACCACTGTGAAGCCAATGAACTCCGAATATTGAGTCCTTGAGTGAAATCCTAAACGACCCAATCATCAGCGACTGGTGGCAGGTCCATCCGTTCCACTGAAACCAGGACACGAACTCTCGGAGCATCTCATTATCCTTCTGTTTTACTTTGAAAAGGTCCGACTTCCTGGTCTCGACCTTGATAGCCCCGGCATGTGCTTTCGCGAAAGAATATGCAAACATAGGGAATGAGTCAATAAAATTAGGAGGTAAGTTGTGATACCATATAATGTTCGGCCAAAAATGCATATATTTTCCTATTGTTGCTTCACGTTATGTACTTTTATCCGTCATTTGAGTATTAATTATATTACTTTGTGCTTAATATTATATTTTAACTGTGTAGGAATAAAAACGTGTGAAGATGAATAGATTTGGAAAAAAATGAATAAAACACGGAAGAAAAAAAAAGAAAATAATAAGACAAAGGGGACACTCTTTGGTGTTTGTCCCCCCAAGAAGAAGACAACAAAATGGAGATTCAATTTGCAAAAATGGAAAGAAATGCCTATGCAGGCGAAAAGCTCACTGTTTTCAGCGCCATGTCCAGCGCTAGGCGTTGGCCTGGACGCTGTGTTGCGGGTGTTCTTCTAGTTCGTCCGGGACAAGGTTATTTCAGCCCTACACGATATCAACTCGTATAAAATGGGTCCTAAACCTAATTTGGAGGAGATATAACACACTTTGAAGGAGAATTCACATGGGGGAACACACACCATGCTTGGAGGAGGCCTCTACCTAGTTTTTCTTCTCTTCTCTTCTTTTAATCTCATAGTTTATTAGTTCTAGAATTTTGGGGTTCTACATGAACGTTGTAATTTGAAGCTTGAATTATTTTTATTATTTTATCATATTGGTTTATTTATTCAATCTTGTGCTTAATTATTTGATTGTTGGATCACCAGTTGAATACTATCTACGAATCTAGGATTGAACTCAGAAGAGGGAATTCTAGATTGCATATAAGATTGAGTATAGCAAGATCTTAACTATTAGGAGGAGCGGATTTGCGGTTAGGATATAAATATACCTAATCTCCTTTCTTGGTTACTATACATGAATTATTAATGCATTCTTGTTAATTCTAATTCCATAGGAATGTAGGCGTTAAGTTAGCTTGAATAGACGTGTAGTACTTCTAGAGAAGGCTACGAGTAATATTAACCCTGTCAACCAATAAACCAGATAAATCAATTAGACGATTTAAGTGGAAGACTCAATGGGATTGTTAGTTAACCCATAGCTCTAGAATATCGTCTCTCATTAAATTCTTCTCTAAACTTTCGCCAACTTGTTTCTTTAATTTCTTAGTTTGCTACTAATTAGATTAGTTGTAGTCAAAATATTCATACTTTAGGATTCGCTTGAATAGATTAGTTGTTTGGTTTAATTTAGTTGATAGTTAGTTACAAGTCCCTGTGGGTACGATATCTGGACTTACAATACTATATTACTTGTCGACCATGTATACTTGTGTGTGCATTTGGGAGCAACAAGTTTTTGGCGCCGTTGCTGGGGACTTAGAAATTAACTATTCTACTAGATTGAAATTTTACTTTTTGTCTATTCAAATTTTTATTTTTTTATTATTATCTTCATTTAATATTTTATTATCTCTGTTGAATGGCATCTTGGAATGATAATTGGTCGAATATTGGTTATTCTTATTGTGGCGATCCTTGTCCATATTGTGGAGGACGACACTTGTGGCAAAATTGTGCATCTCAATATGATTTGTGGAATTTTTATAATGTGTGTGGTTGTCAAGATGACCATTGGGATGGTTGTCCTAACTCTTAGTATCCTTCTCAGAGCTCTTATTATAATGTTTCTAGTAATGTTTATGAGTTTGATAGGAGCAAAGAAGTGGAGGATTTGGAATGCGTTGCGCGTATTATGGACATGATGAGGCAAGTAACTGAGCAACAAGTTCTTGATGCCTTAGCGATCAAAAGACTCCAGGCTAGAGTGGACGAATTAATGGACAATTTCCAAAAAGAACCTCAACTCCACGAAGAGAGCGAGTTCCCACAAGAAGATTACGTTGAAGAAGCATATATAGTGAGAAAATCTTGTCTAGAGGAACAAGCTCAACTGATAAAATCTCATGAGTTTCTCCGTGATGGTCTTTCAAATATGACAAAACAACTGATAGAAGGAAGAACCGAGCTCAGGCAAGAGATAAACCTATTTGGCTTAGATATCCATGACCTGCAGGCTCAATTGAATAAAAAGGTTGAGGCATCTGATGCCCTACAACTAATTTTTGTGGATACTGGCCAGCTTGTGGAGCAAAAAGTGGAATTCCAACTATTCGACCAAAATTTTATTAATGATGTCAAGGTTGACGAAGAGTGCAAAATAGAGGATGTCAAAAATAATGCAATTTTGGAGTTGGAGCGTATTTGACCTCATTCTAAACACTTTTTAACATTGTGTTTGGTTGGTGACATGGGAATTGATCCAATCGGGCATATGGAGGAGTCAATAGATGAGGAACAAAGTGCATATATTCTGAAATTTGTGATGCCAAGGAGACAAAATGGCATTCCTCACTTAAAGGCCGAGAAGTGCAAGATGCGATATATATTGTTTGGTTCCTTTATTTTTACAACACCGCCCCAGGAACGTGACAGAAAAATTGATGCAAAGTTAGGGGCGCAATTCATATCCTCAAAGTGGAAGGAAAAGTCGTGAAGCAATAGTGTCGTGCCACGACTATAAATAAGGCGCTTGTTGGGAGGCAACCCAATTCTATTTTTTTTTTTTTTTTTTTTTTTTTTTTTGTTCATTTTTTTATTGTGTTATTTTTGTAGTGTTGTTTTTGTATTTTGTAAGAGTAGGAGCATGGAGTCAAATCTAATAGGCATGTGCAAAAGCGAGACACAAAAGAATCATACCTGGGAGAAGTCTAAGTATCCCGTAAGCTGCTAATTCTTCGGCCTTTGGTCTACCAGAAAGTCTCTTTTATCTCCTTGTTATTTTTAGTGTGCATTGAGGACATTGCAAAATTTGAAGTGTGGGGTGAGGAGACTGTCTGGGTGTTTTCTGTGTTATCCTAACTTAGTTGTAATTTTTTCTTCTTAATGTAGTAGTTTTTGCTTCTTCTTTTTTTAAGAAAAAAAAATATTAAAAAAATGAAAAATAAAAAAATAAATAAGCAGAAATTGGGACTTCTCCTGATGATGGATTTGTGAACAACTTTCTTGAGGGATTAAGGTCCAATGAAAAAAAAATCTAAAAATATTTTTTTTCTAGTTAGCTTTAGTTAGGTAATAATCCCACTTGATTTTTCTTTTTTGCATCGGTTCTTTTCCAGGGGATGTAACTTGAACCGGATAATTTTTTTTATTTTTTAGGATTAGATTATTTTTCTTTATTTTAGGAGTAGAAAAAGAAGGGGAAGAAAACTTTTGTTGCTTGTTGGATACTAGCATATTTAGGCCTGAGCTTGATTAGTACTTTCCTCTGAGTGCTTGAGTAATGTATAAAATAGCAGATTCTGACACCTAAGCTCGGGGTTGTGAATCCGTGTACAGCTTATTCTTATTTTATTGTTCGCTATGATCCTGTCTGTCTTAGAGTAGAATTGATATATCTTGATTGATACTTGTGCCATGTGTGGTGAGGATTTCTTACATATATTCCATATTTTGCATCTTAGTCTAGAACTTGCCCTGCATGTTACTGAAGCGAAATAAAAGTGTTGCTCTGTTTAGAAGATGATAATAGGCTTTCTTTGATATGTCTTGTGAATTTTAGCCTGTTATGATATTATACCACTAGTTAGCCCTTTGAGCTTGTAGCCTTTTGTTTGGAAGCCATATTTTTGCCTTTATTATTTTGTTGAATCCCTAATTTTTGCACCCTGCTTCCTTGAGCATTGTTTCTTAGACTGTGATATTAATTGATAAATTTTAAAAAAAGGATGATTAAGTGAAAAATGGTGATCAACGATAGCTGAAAAGTGATGAAAAGGCCATCTTGAAAAGAATGTGACATGAAAAAAAAAAAAGAGAACGAAAAAAAAGTCGCTTTGAAAAAAAAATGAAACGTTCTTGATATGAGGGAAATACTTGTGAAACAATAGATGAAGAGAGTGCTGAAAAATAAAGTGAAGAGTTAAAAATAATAGGTGATTAAGTCTAAAAGTGCAAGGTGCTTAGGGAAGTGTAAATCACTATTATATAATTCTCCTACCCATCCTTTAGCCAACATTACAATCCGATAAAGTACTATTTGATTCTATTCGAGCATACTTAATTAGTAGAGAAGTACATAATGGGAAAGCCTATGGTTCTTTATGCATACATGTGAATTCGTTTGTGAGTGCGAGAGTTGTTCTTTGAAGCTAAGTACTTAAATTATATTCATTCTTTGATTTGAGTGCATGGACTATTTATTCTTGTGAGGGCACTTGTTTCACGATAGATAGGTGATGTTATTAGCTTCTTTGACAGAGTAGGTGAGCGAGCTTAAATTTGGTAAGTTAGAGTCCGTCTCTGAGGTTAGGAGGTTAGAAGTTTATTATTTGTTTGTGACTTGTATATCTTGCATGGTGATAAGGAAGTGTATATCTAACGATTTGAGTTGCTATAAGGCCTAATTGATTAGTATCTACCGAAGTGGTGGTGTTTCTAGGCTTGATTTATTGAGAGTGATTTTAATGCTTACTCGAGGACGAGCAAGAGTCTAAGTGTGGAGTATTGATGTTCGGCCAAAAATACATATATTTTCCTATTGTTGCCTCACATTCTAGTACTTTTAATCGTCATTTGAGTATTAATTATATTACTTTGCGCTTAATATTATATTTTAACTGTGTAGGAATAAAATCGTGTGAAGATGAATAGATTTGGAAAAAAATGAATAAAATACGGAAGAAAAAAAAAGAAAATAATAATAAAAAAATAATAAGACAAAGGGGATACTCTTTGGTGTTTGTCCCCTCAAGAAGAAGACAAGAAAATGGAGATTCAATTTGCAAAAATGGAAGGAAATGCCTGTGCAGGCGAAAAGCTCACTGTTTTCAGCGCCAGGACAGCGCCTGACGCTATGTTTCGGGTGTTTTTCTAGTTCGTCCGGGACAAGGTTCTTTCGGGTCTACACGATTTTAACTCGTATAAAATGGGCCCTAAACCTAATTTGGAGGAGATCTAACACACTTTGAATGAGAATTCACGTGGGGGAACACACACCACGCTTGGAGGAGGCTTCTACCTAATATTTCTTCTCTTTTCTTCTTTTAATCTCATAGTTTATTAGTTCTAGAATTTTGGGGTGCTACATGAACGTTGTAGTTTGAAGCTTGAATTGTTTTTATTATTTTATCATATTGGTTTATTTATTCAATCCTGTGTTTAATTATTTGATTGCTTGATCACTAATTGAATACTATCTACGAATCTAGGATTGAACTTGGGAGAGGGAATTCTAGATTGCATATAAGATTGAATAGAGCAAGATCTTAACTCTTAGGGGGAGCGAATTTGCGGTAATCACCTTGCTTGGTTACTATACTGAAATTATTAATGCGTTCTTGTTAATTCTAATTCCATAGGAATATAGGTGTTAGGTTAGCTTGAATAGACGATTAGTTCTTCGGGAGAAGGCTACGAGTAATATTAACCCTGTCAACCAATAAACCAGATAAATTAATTAGATGATTTAAGTGGAAGACTCAACGGGATTGTTAGCTAACCATAGCTCTAGAATATTGTCTCTCATTAAATTCGTCTCTAAAGTTTCGCCAACTTGTTTCTTTAATTTCTTAGTTTGCTACTCTAAATTAGTTGTAGTTAAATATTCATACTTTAGGATTCGCTTGAATAGATTAATTGTTTGGTTTAATTTAGTTGATAGTTAATCACAAGTCCCTATGGATACGATATTTGGACTTACAATCCTATATTACTTGTCGACCACGTATACTTGTGTGTGTATTTGGGAGCAACACCATATCACAGCTCCTTTTGACAGGGTGTCCCAGAACTTCTGCAACAGGACAGACTCGAACTCATCATCCTCCAAGTCGTTCCCTTTGATTGCATATGTGTGGGAGGTTACATGCTCATTTGGGTCGGTCGTTCCGTTATACTTAGGAATCTCGGGCATGCGGAACTTCTTAGGGGTCGACTTTGGAGCCACACTTGGAGGAATAGGTTTTTGCATGAACTTCTTAGAATCCAAGATTTTTAATATCGACGGTGCTCCTAAGATTTGGTCTACCCTGGAATTGTAGATTTCCACCTTTTTGTCATTAGCTTCGATTTTCCTCTCCCCTGATTCTACCCGTTTCGTCAGTTCCTCGAGCATCTTTATGATCTCAGGGTTAGTCCCCGATTCATTTTCATTCGACCTCTCTGAGACCAGTTCATCCCTACGGGTGACTTCCCGAGACGGATCGGGTTCAACTCTGCTCGATGCGCGACTTTGGTTCTGTAACTAAATTATCACCGCCTGTTGAGCCCGCAACATTTTGAATATCACCCGTAAATTGATCGTGTCTCCTCCAATGTTTTGTGTATTTTGAGCTGCCGATCGGGCTCCACCACGAACGCATTCCCGTGGTCGGTAGGCAGGTTTGTGTTGATAGCCACATGTGAATTAGCGTCAATTGAGTCTGCGACGGGAATTTTGATGGGACCAACAGGCGATACCTAGTAACCGGGCGCTACGTTGTTATTTTCATCGTGTTGACCGAACTAATTGTCAACATGTAGGGGTGCTTATTGAGAGCTTGACATTTTGTGTTTTAACCTGAAATTAGAGACACTTCAAAGAACAAGCGTAAATTAATGTGTGTTATGGAGATTTGTACCAAATATTATCCTTAGCCCCAAGGTGGACGCCAAACTGTTTACCCTCAAAATTGAAAAACAATTGAATTTGTAAGTGGTTTTAAGGATACGTGGATTGATTTGACACAAAATGATAAATTAAATTTGTAATTGAAATAAAGAATGATAGAGTAAATTCAAACCACACGAATTGAATAATCTCAGCCTTGGAAGATTAATCACCCTTGGGCCGGATGCACTTCGATTGGTGTCAAGATATGTGATGACCCGATAGGTCATCTCATGTTTTAGAACCAAATTATGTGTTCCAAACCTTTATATATCTCATTTTATCTTTTCTAGGCTTGCGTGCACAGTCCGGGTATTGACCCGAAAGGCTTATATGATAAAACTGATAAAAACAAGAATTTTTTCCTTAAAAGTTGATTTTAGTTGATTTTGGTCAATGTTTTGAGTAAATGGGCCTGGACCCATATTTTGACGGTCCTAGTGGGTATGTATTTAAATATGGGACCTGGGCATATGCCTGGAGTTGAATTCTAAGGTCCCTAGCGCGAGATATGAATTTTTGTTGAAAATTAAAAGTCTGAAAATTAAATGGTTTTAAGAGACTATTGATATTCAGCATTTTTAATACCGGGCCCGTATTTTAGTTCCGGAGCCCGATACAGGTTCAATATAATATTTATGACTTGTCTGTGAAGTTTGGTAAGAAATGGAGTTAGTTTGACGTGATTCGGACGTCTGGTTGAGAAAATAGAAATTCTAAAGCTTTCTTGAAAATTTCATGTGATTTGGGGTTAAATTTGTAGTTCTAGGTGTTATTTTGGTATTTGATCGCGCGAGTAAGTTCGTATGATGTTTTTATACTTGTTTGCACTTTTGGCTTAGAGCCCCGAGGGCTCGGGTGAGTTTCGGATAGGCCACAGAGTAAAATGAACTTAGAAACCATAGCTGTTGTGCTTCAGGTATGCATACTTCGCATTTGCGAGGTATGGATCGCAAATGCGAGCCTCGCATTTGCGAAGAAGCATCACATTTGCGAGCATGGGATGGGACTGGGATTCTCGCATTTGCGAGGTTACTGTCGCATTCGCGACGGTTCAATGTTCGCATTTGCGAAGGAATCATAGATGCAAGGAGTTCGCATTTGCAATACTTTTCTCGCATTTGCGGGCTTCGTATTTCGAATCCCAGGTCTAATTTACGATATATGCAGCTGATGAAAAGAGACATAGACGGGATTTTTCTCCCATTCTTCAAAATTTTGAACCCAAGAACCCTAGTTCTCCAAGACCAGTTCTTCCCCAAAACATTGGTAAGTCATCCTCACCCACTTTCTTTCAATCTTCCATCACATTTCATGAATTTTCAACCAAAAATCTAGGATTTTCATGGTAGAAATTGGGGGTTTGGGTAGAATTAGGGAATTTTGGAAAATTTGGATTTAGATCTCAATTTGGGATTGGATTTCAAAACTAATTGCATATTCGGGATCGGGGGTGAATGAGTGAATGAGTTTTGGTCCGAACTTCGAGTTTTTGACCAAGCGGGACCGGGGTCGATTTTTGACGTTTTAGGGAAAAGTTTGGGAAACCTGAATTTATGCATTGTAATTGATTTCTTTAGCAATATTTGATGTTATTAAGTTAATTATGGCTAGATACGAGTGGTTTGGAGGTGGAATCTAGAGGAAAAGTGGTAATTGAGCAGTGAGTGGACTATGGATCGAGGTAAGTGTTGTGCCTAACTTTGACTTGATGGATTAGGAACCCTTGCCTTAATTGCTATATGAAAACTCATGTGAGCGGCGTATATGTGAGGTGACGAGTACTTATGCGCCGCCAATTTATCTGTTTTTGGTGTTTCTTTTGCATTCTCTTTATATTGTTCCTTCCGTGCTTTAATTGTTACATACCTACTTGTATATCCATGCCTAATTGCTACATGTTAGATATTGTTTCTCCTTGTTGAAGATAATTGTTGTACTGTAGTTTCCTTATCCCCTATTACTTGCTTAACCTGTTCTTAATTGTGTTTTAGTCATATCTGGATTGGTCTTGCTGAGTAGTATTACTTGTGTAGAGTTTTATTGAGTTTAAGGCTTCCATTTTCCTTGTTCTAAAGTTTAAGTATTGAGAAAGGTCTTGTGTTAATTTGTGAAACTTTTATATTCCCTGTATAATTGATACAAAAATGGTTGGATCGGGTTGCACGCCGTCACATATGGAATAAGGGTGAAATATTGAGGAGGAATAAGGGTGAATTGTTATTGTACGGTGGGATCGGGTTGCACGCCGGAACAAGTGTAATAAGGGTGGAATGTGGTGATATAAGGGTGAACCGTGATTGTGTTTATTATGATATGGTGGGATCGAGTTGCGCGCCGCAAAATTTTATCTATATTTAGTTATCTATGATATTAAGAAAAAATAAGGGAGGAATGTGATATGTACGGTGGGATCGGGTTGCACGCCGGAACAAGTGTAATAAGGGTGGAATGTGGTGATATAAGGGTGAACCGTGATTGTGTTTATTATGATATGGTGGGATCGAGTTGCGCGCCGCAAAATTTTATCTATATTTAGTTATCTATGATATTAAGAAAAAATAAGGGAGGAATGTGATATGTACGGTGGGATCGGGTTGCGCGCCGCAACAGTTTATGTGTTTATGTTCTTTCCGCGACTGTGTAAGTTGTCCGGTAGTTTTGAATTGCACTTAAGGATTGGTTATAGCTGAATACTGATGAGACACGTTGGGTCATGTATTTATTCCATGCAAGTTACTATTTTTACGTTATTCTGTCTTCTTTTCTGTCATTATTATTCACTGTATAAAGGTCTTATTGTGAGTGACCCGTCGTAGCCTCGTCACTTTCGTCGAGGTTAGGCTCGGCACTTACCAGTACATGAGATCAGTTGTACTGATACTGCACTATGCACTTTCTGTGCAGATTTTGGTGCTGGACCGAGTTGACCCTGAGTTAGCTGTTGGCTCATCTGATCGGAGACTCAAGGAAGTTCTGTCGGCGTTCACAGGCCCTGAGGTCCCCGTCTATCCTTTCTGTTTACTGTTTTTCTTTTATTCAAACATTTGTACTTCCTTCGGACAAATGTTTGTAGTGAATCTTAGAATGTTCGTGGATTCTGACTCCAGATTTTGGGTACGTGCGTATAAATGTTAGGACTATTATAGATTTCCTAATTTTTCTTTTACTTATTGTAGCTTAATTGTTGTAAGTCACTGAAAAGGTTTAGAAATGACTTAATGATCTCTAATGTTGGCTTGCCTAACAAGTAAAATGTTAGGCGCCATCACGGCCTTGGCAGTGGAAATTTCGGGTCGTGGCAAGATACAAAAGAACAAGAGCTTAAAGAAGAAATAATAATATATTGCTTTGGAATATGTATTACAATGTCTCAAATGAATTATCATACCCCCTTTATATAGTAGATGAATCCTACTTTAGGTACAATTCTATAAAAGGTAAAAAATTTCTTGATTTACTGATTGCCCGCTCCTTATTGATACGTGGCGAGATTTCCGCTTTAATATTCGGCCGGTCACGAATATTCGGTCGATGTTGGCTATGTTAACAATATTTCTTCGAGCTCATAGCCGAGCTCGATTTCGACAATATACAATGGTAATGAAGACAGTATCTACATGCGAATCCATTTTGGGGCAACAAATAAACAATAGCAAGAGTTGTTTCTTGATGGCATCAGGGTCAAAACCAAGGATCACAGCACGAGTTGCAAGAATCACGAGGATACAATAAAATGTTTTTCCTATAATATATATGGGTTGTCCACTATTTATAGGAAGGGAAAAAATTCTTACTACTCAGTTCTCATTAGCAAAGTGACGAATAGAACGAGGGGTTGGCAGAACAAGTTCCTTTCAATAGGGGCAAAGAAATTCTTATTAGGCATGTACTCCAACCAATTCCTGTACACCTACTATCTACTATGCACCCTCCAAAAGGTGTATTGTCATAGATAGAGAAATTTTATGCAAAGTTCTTCAAGAGGAGCAAATGGTACGTAATAGTAACAGACACCACTAGATTGCATGACCCTCACTATATTTCTTTACTGCAAAATCGTTGTGGAATCTCAGAGCAGGAAACTCAATTTTGAAAGATTTCATGCTTGCAAAATACTGTCAAGGGTCTCATCCGATCCTCTAGTAAAAAAATTGGAGTTCAGAGCATTGAAATAGCTGACAAGCGACTCTATGACATAAAATTTGAAGTAGAACAAAATATCATACGGGTTCCTGGAGAAGGCCAAATTTCTTTGTGGTATGACAATTGGACAAGAGTAGGAGCACTGTGTAGTCACCTTCCAGCTGGAACGATTCCCAGAAATGTGATGCTTAAAGACATTTTAATTGATGGAATTTGGCCTTTTTGAGTCAGTGCACTTCAACATTTTAGCCATTTAACCACTCATGAAAAGCGTGGCCTAAACTATCAAAAAGTGTGGCATTTGACACTTTTCGGCTTTAGGCTTTTTAGGAGGTGGCCTAAACTAGCGTAATCTTTTCCCTAAGACTACAACAATACTTCCAAAGTGTGGCCTTCGCTACCTTATAAGCCACACTTTTTATGCGTGGCTTTTGCAGCAAATCGTGTAATATATTCCCTTTCTTGTAAATTTTTTAATATATCCAATAATCTCACATTTCTTTAGATCATTGCTACAATATGAAGAGCTTAAGCACTACATCAACTAAATATAACCAAACAAAATTCAAATGCGCGCACTTGCTATGAACTACCAGCAAAATATATATTATGTACTACATTAATTAATAAAGCAAATCTCTTAAAGGCATGTCCTAATAATGAACTTAAATAGAAACCCCATTTGCTATCCCCTTAGATGGTTCTTTTCAGATACATAGCTGATTTAACTTCCTCCATCTCATAATTTTGTAACCCATCCATTTATTGTAAGCTTGGCCTTCTCATTAATCTAATAACCTGTGTGGCCAACCTTTTAAAATCAGCTTATTTTGAGAATTGGTGAGAAGCAGTTTGTGTTTGGCTAATTAATTTGAACACTTTTAAACAGTAATTAGTGTTTAGCCAAACTTTTGAAAATTGTTTCTAAGTGTATTTTTCTCAAAAGTGCTTTTGGAAAGAAGCTACTTTTTTCTGCTTCTACTTCTCTTCAAAAACACTTTTTTCCTTTCAAAAGCTTGGCCAAACACCTCAATTTTTTATCAAAAAAAGTATTTTTTGGCAAAAAAAAAACTTCCTGGTGAAAGTTTGACAAGCTAAGAAAGTCTCGTTGAAAGCAGGAACTCAGACTGTGACGACTATTTTTACTAGTTTCAAAGGCTTGATTGACCCTTGGGATTGAATCTGGCTAGGGGTACCCTCGTAAAGACTAAAACCTCGTTACGCCGAAAATAGTAGAGGTGCGACAGCACTTTGGTAACCAAACATACTATAAGTGGCATGTAAGCTTTCTTTGTGCAAACCAATAGAAAATTACGAAGGTTTCAACGCCTTAAGTTCTCCGTTTATATTTTCTTTGTTCTCTTTAATAGCTTTGACTTCTTGCAATTGAAATAAACAAAGATGCACCGTTTGTTATAGCCAGCTAATAACGCGAAAAGATTATATATCTCTATATCAGATGAGTACTACAGAGTTGGAGAAGTTCAAATATGTGAAAGCATTAATTGTGGGCGCATAAATTGAAGGGGGGAACTAGCATTTTTGCAGGACTACTTACAAAACCACATATCTCAAAGCATGATAATTCCTAACCACACTATCAGTGTCCAAGCCAACTTACTGTTCCACGCAGAAAGAAAAGAACAGACATGATCAATGTTTATTTATTGTTACACAAAACAAATTGATCTCCAAGCAACACTATGAAGACATATCAGAATACTACGTTATAAAATGCAGGGTGATGCAGAAACCGACAAGTTCCATGTGCATAATATACAGTAATAACACAGTACTCCTTAACCACAACTCTCTGTTCAACCTTTCTTATACAAACATAAATCTAATTCTTTCCAAACGACATATGATTTATACCGGTACATGTGATTAGAGGCGGACCCAGAATTTTTACGCGACGAGGGCACATTATTCTGCTCAATCAATGTCCCCTAAAGGCTTTTAGTGTTCAAGGTGCCAACTGCTTTAAATAACTATTTTCAAGGTATATACGTATATATATACAGGATTTCATCTGAAGTTTACGGGGTCCATTGACATACACCAAAGTTACGATTCTTGCTTTAGTAGTCACAATTTCAGAAGTTCCGAGTGCTAACAGAACTGATCCAGAACATCTTCACCAGACCTAATACAAAAGAGGAACTTTATGATTTCATCTAGAAAGAGGTAGTTTCAACTAGAAGAAAGAACTAAGAATAAAACAACAAAACTAATAAGAAAATGATGAATGTCAATATTTGCAACCTTCTCCAAATTGTGGTTTTGAGCATATAACAACTTCCACTTCCATCTTGAAAGTAACCAATACTTTGAAAAATGACAATATAATATAGGGCTGAATTGTTATGGAGATAAATGAGAACACAATAAATAATAAAACATGAATATCAGATTGACAATGAACGTAAAAGACGAAAAAATTGAAATCGCTGAGAGAAGAAACGAACCCTAGCGAATGATCCTATGTGAAAATCGAGCAAAACGGACAGTAATTCCTTTCAGACTCTCCTTCTGCAAATTTTGCTTCTAATACTTCTGATTTTCCTTCGGTCTAGATCTTTCTGTAAATCGAGCAAAGCGGACTACATTCCTTTCACTCTCCTTCTCGGCTCTCGTCCTTTTGAATCTCCTACTACAAATATTGATTTCAATTCCTTCCGACTTTCCCTCGACCTTGATCTTTGTTTCAGGCGACTCTTCTTCCATCTCCATTCTAGGCCACTTTCCTTCAAAATTGGAATATTTCTGAAGGGCATTGCGTGCAAATTTTCTTTCAGAAAAAATATTTGTTGTGGTGTTAGGCCAAATTTGTTGTAGTGCTGCAAGAGGAGAAGCCCGTTTGGATGTGCTAGTTGCTGAGGCCAGTTTGCACATGCTATCTGGACTAAGTTTGCTGGTCCATTTAGTATTCAAGTTGATGGTTTACAATACAAACAAATGCTCCTACAATGGTGGAGTCACAGGACTTTAAATGCAGTCTCAACATTTATTGTTAAAATACTCCCGGCTTTGATAACATGGGAACTTTGAATTTAATTCTTTACTAATCGAGCTTCAACAATGTGGGGCAAATGGGTTTGTTTACCCTTAAAATCGGATAACAATTAAATATGTAAGTGGTTAAGGATATATGATTTCATCTAGCACAAATTTAGAAATATGATTAATGATATACTAGAAATTAACAGTAAAATAAATCAAGCTAGTATAGAAATGCAATTTGGCCCTCGAGCTAGATCGACTGAGAATATAGTTAAGAAATATGAACTGGATTGATGAACAAGAGAGTTTAAGAGGGAAAAGAGTATTGTATTGCTTTGATATGCGAAAGTTAGATTGTTACAAATGATCAGAACCCCTTTATATAGTAGAGGATTTCTACTTATGGTACAATTCTAATTACAGAAGGAAATCCCATGATTAGCTAAATAACCGTTCTTGATTTGATCCTTTTCGAGATTTCTGCCACGATCCTCGTCCGGTCACGGATATCTCGGCTTTCCGTTAGTATGCGATCTTCGGTCTTGCTTGATGTCTATTCCGTTTGGCATCGATCCTGGATGGTCTCGATCTCGATTGGTACTTCGAATCCCGGGCTGGGTACCGTATGGTCTTGCCATTTGACCTCTTTTCCCGTGTGACTAGGAATGCATCTTTATGTCTCGGTCTGATATAACACAGGACCGATCCTTGATCTACCATCCTGGTCTCGATTAATCAAGCGAAATCGGATAAGCCCGATTTCAACCGCATACAGGGTTCAACAAACTTGTTACAAAAGCCGATTCAAAGCTGCTAACATCTTGCATCAATGGTGAAGCTGACACTCCGTGGAGGAGGATATTACAAGTTGTGAACGATATCAAGAACATTAGATGAGGAAGTCGCTTTTCCCTCAAGTATATATACCCCAATTCTTCAAATACAATCAATAAATGGTGCAGGTTTTCACTTTTTTTTTAAAAAAAAATTACTAACACACTTTCTCAGTTTTTCCTTGAATTAGTACACGACTATGTGGGCTACACAGACACCTAGGGGTGACAAACGTCCTGGTCGAGTCAGATATGGGCGGATAAAAAAATGGGTTATGCAAAACGGATAAATTATCCTGTCCGACTCATATTGAATACGGATAGAAAATAGGTTAATCGGTGGATAGTATGGATATTCATATTATCCGTCGCTTTTTGAGTATGATCACTTATGGGAGAATCCCTAGTCCCTCAAACTTGAGAAACTCTCCATTTGAGTTTTTGCAAATGTAAAAGTTAAATTTTGTTAGTTATCAATTGATTATTCATTTTTTAAACAGATAATATGAATCTTATCCATATTTAACTCATCTATAAAAAATTTATTATCCAATCTATTTTTAATGTATAATATGGATGAATAACTTTTTTCTTTTTCTATTAGGCCTCAACTATTATTCCTCTATTTATTTCATTTCTTCTATTGTAAAACTAATATAATAATAAAGAATGGGACAAACTATAAATACTTATTCGTGTTCACACCAAACGAATACATGTATAACATGCATATGTTTGTATCACTTAAGCATGATTAATTAATATATGTTTTCACTGTATAAAATCACTCAATCATAACAACTTGAATTGGTTTAGGGTGTGTTTGGTATAACGTAAAATATTTTTTGTGGAAAATATTTTCTTGGAAAACAAGTAGTAATTTTACTCATTTTTCGGTATTTGTTACGCAAATTAAGGAAAATAACTTCTCAGGAATACTCATAATGATAATTTAGATACAATAAACATGAAGCCATAAACTTTCGAACCAATAACCTTTCGAACCCACAAATTTCATAAACTTCTGAACCGCTAAATTTTCGAACCCGTAAACTCTATAATTTTTAAACCCGCAAACTTCCAAACACATAAACCTCCGAACTCATAACTTTAGAACTGGTAAAATTTCGAACCTGTAAACTGAAAAATAAAAAAATCAAAACTGAAAATATAAACTAAAAAAAATTGCGAGGAGGGTGCAGAAAAACAAAAAAGAACAAAAGAAAAAAAAATCGAAAATACAAAAAGAAAAGTGTAAAGAAATTTTGGGGGGGGGGGGG
>ML439018.1:73302-110947 GCA_005239525.1 Nicotiana knightiana
GGGGTTAGATGTGAGGGTAGGTGGAGTTTTTGGTAAATATTTTAATAACTTTTTCTAGGGAAGTCCTTCAATTTCAGGAAAATGTGATATCTAGAAAAATATTTTTCAAATTATTTTACGTAACCAAACAGTGAAAAATAAAAAAAATATTTTTTAAAAAATATTTTCCGTCATACCTTAGTGTAAATACTTGATGCGAGTAAATATTTACCGTTATATTAGTATGTATTTTGTGGGGAATTGATCAGCTCAGTACAAATTTTGTTCCATTAAGTTGAATAGTAGGCCAGGTATCAAGCCTACCTTTCAAACATAATGAAGTAATTTGTACTGGACCGGATTAGCTTCCTATTTTGTGTGATGTACAATTGCTAGAAAAGGTAAAAGGTTATCTTAAGACAGAAGTGGAGAATACGTCCACCTCAAATTTAATAATTATATGATTACATGTCAATCACTTCATTAAGCTCTTTGGAATACCTTTAGTTCGCTTTTTCCTGAACTTTTCTTAGCTACAACTCACAAAAGTACTATGTGACTTGTAAGAATGTTATAAAAATCATTACTTTAATTCCTTCTCATAGTAAAGCAACTAATCAATCAATTATTGTAATGCATCTCATTATTGGACAGTTTGGCAACAGCATTTGGCTATATAAAACTATAGCTTTTGAAAGTGGGGGACATTGAACTACCACAAAAGCAACAATAATTAAAACCATATTACCCCCAATTTTTGTGTTCCAAAGCCTTTATTTTGTGAAGACGACACCAGTTATTGTGCTAAATCATGAGAATTTATTCTCAACATGACACTACCATAGTCCATAAATAACGGATAAGGTTGAGATAGATTGAAATGGAATCTGTCAAACAATCATGTATTTATTGCTGTGTTTGCCCTAAAAACGAATAACAATTGAATTTATATGTGGTTTTAAGGATACGTGATTTTACTTGGCATAAACTGAAGAAATATGTGAATTGATATATTGAAATTGACTGTAAGGAAAAATAAAGCAAACCGAATGGGACGTGCAGCTTTGGCCCTCAAGATAAGTTGTCCTCGAACTAAATGAATGGACAAAATGAGATATAAATAAAGTAACAGAGTTTGAGAGCTTAAAGAAAAGAATAGTACATTCCATTGTATAGCGTGAATCTAATGCCTTTATAAATTTTTAGACCCTCTTTAAAAAGTAGGGGAGTCCTACTTATGGTACAACTCTAAATACAGTAAGAAATCCTATGATTGGCTAATTAGTCGACCTTATCTTGATACTTGCCGAGATTTCTGTCGTGATCCTTGCTCGATTACGGATATATCGGCATACCGTTACTTGACCAGGTAAACTTCCATCAGTCGCTTGATCTCTGTTCTGCTTGGTTTTGATCTTGACTGATCTCGTCATTGGTCGGTCTCTGAAATAAAGATTCAGCAATCTAACTTCGTACTGCGACTCAGTGTAACACGGGGCCTCGTGACCTATCATGATCCAACCTCGATTAGTCGTAAGAAGGGGATGCCTGTTCTAATCGTATACATGTTCTTCAATCAAACTATATGCCTCATATCAAATAGCAGAATCAATGCCTTCTGCAATTTTATATTTATACAGATTACAGTTGGCCATCATGTGCATGAAATGAAGTCGTACAAATAAAATAAGCTGTATTATTTATATTTTTACAGAAAAGAATGATATAGCAACTGCTGTAGTAGTATGGCATCAACACAAACACATATATTCGGTACTTCAACATATGAATGATACATAAAATTTCTTAATGTTGTTTGACGTTTTCTTAAAGTTTTTGTTCTCTTTTTGATTGAGTCAATTAGCATTCGGAAACCATTAATTCGATTAATTTGGATTTGCGATGATAGATCCATTAAGGGAGATAAGAGCTCATTACCAAAAAAAGTTCATCTTAAAATTGAACACGAGACCTGTGATTAATATGATTAAGGGTGAAGCAATAATATCCATCAGATTACACACCTTGATTATAGCGACCTGACCGATCATTTTGAGCAGTTGCACTTTGTTCAATGGTTTGAGGTCTTGAGTAGTTTCATGTGGTGTATTATAACTTGCGTGTACCTTAGGTTTTTGTTTTTGAGTGGCTCGGAATTGGTTTGTAAGAATGATTCTCAACTAGGAAGCTTTAAGTTAGAGAAGTTGACCAAGTTGACTTTTGTGTATTTGACCTCGGATTAGAGATTTTATGGTTCTGCTAGGTCCGAATGGTGATTTTGGACTTAGGCCTTTGCGCGAATTTGCATTTGGATATTTCTAGAAGGTTTTTGCTCTAATTGGTAAACGTGGCAATTGAAGGTTTGAAAAATTCATAGGTTTGATTGGGAGTTGACTTTGATGTTATCAAGCACGAATTGTGATTCTGGGAGTTGGAATAGGTTCATTATGTCACTTGGGACTTGTGTGCAAAATTTGAGGTGATTCCGAGTTGTTTAGATGTGTTCGACATAAGTTTAGATTTTGCAAACTTGAAATAGTTCATTAAGCTTGAATTGAGGTGTGATTCGTGATTTTGATGTTATTATGTTTGATTTGAGGCCTCGGGTAGGTCTGTGTTATATTTTGGGACTTATTGGTGTGTTTGAATGGAGTCACGAGGGGCTCGGGTGTATTTCATATGAGTTTTGGATTATTTTGATCATGATGGGCTGTTTTGGTTCTGGTTCTTCGCACCTGCGTAAATTTGGTCATAGGTGCAAAACCGCTTATGCGAGGGAACACTCGCTTCTGCGAAGAGGAAGTGCCCAGGGGAGTTTCGCTTTTGCGGAGATTTTGGCACAAATGCAGGCATGCTTCTGCTAGATTTGGAATGCACCTGCATATCCACAAATGCAGTTTTGGATCCGCATATGCGAGAAATGGTCAGAGCCAACTGGTTCGAAGATGCGAGAATGGGATCGCATGTGCGAGGTTGCAAGTGCGATATTTTGTCCGCAGATGCAAATTCCATGGCAGCTTATATTATATATCAAGAGTTTGGTATTTCATCACATTTGGAAATTTGGAGCCGTTGTTTTGGGCGATTTTGGAGGAGACTTTCACTATTTGGATTGATGTAAGTAACTTTGACTCGAATTTGATTATATTAACTGATTCTATCTTCGAGTTTGGCATTTGAGGAAAGAATGTAAAAGTGAAATTGAGGATTTTTGTCAAAACTTTTCTATAGTGAATTATTGAGGAGTGAAATTAGTATGGTTGGAATCGTACTCGAATTTGTTATCGGAACTTGTAATTTTGTTGGATTCCAAGATGAGGTATCGGGTTGAGTTTTTGGTTGACTTTAAGCATTTGATTAAAGATTCGACCTTTATTGTTTGAATTTGTTACCTATGGCATTATTTTATGTTTTGAGTTGATTTTGGCTAGTTTCGAGTAGTTTAGAGGTCGATTCGCACGGGATGGCGTTGCTAGAGTATTGATTTTTCTTGATCCATATTGATTTGACTTGTTCGAGGTAAGTAACGTATCTAAACTTGGATTTGAGGGTAATTATCCCTGTGTACTATGATATTTGAGATGTGTTGAGGTGGCGCACGTGTTACGTGACAAATGTGTGTGTGTAACGAAGTATTCATGATCCGGGTAGTTCTTAGGCTATATGTACCTTATTTTGCTATCATGCTTCATTGATGTCATGTTTCTTCATTTGTATGACTATGTAAGATATTATTCATGCTATAAATCATGTCTAGGTCATCTGCTTTATTGTTTGAGATATGATAGGGCTATGTAGCCATGTTGAACTATTTGCCTTAGCTGCATTCATACTGTTCAGTCAAGATAGTTACATCTGCATGCTAATCTCTTGTCTTTTTATACTTTTGATATGCTGTCTCACATGTTGTTGGTGCCCTTGTAAGTGTCACGAGTTTGACCTATATTTGTGGCATATTTTGTTGATTTGTGTTGTAGAATTGGATTATGTTCCATCAGATGTGAGCCAGTGAGACTTGAGCGGATTGAGGATTGATGTGGTCCGCAAAGCCGTGTTGTGAGTTATTTTTTATCAGGCTTCATGCCATAACAAATTGATATTTTGGATCAGGTTTCACACCGCAAAGGATTGATATTTTTTATCAGGTTACATGATAAGTGGAGATTTTGACCGCTTATAGCACCTTTTAGCTTTTGTTGTAGTCCGAAAGTATTGAATTGTGTTCCCGGAACTAAGGAAATTATGCAAATTGCAGGAATGCTGGAAGTATGTCTCCCGAGATAAAATCCGACTAAAAAAGGAGTGTCCCTAAGCACAAGGCAATAAAGGGCGCAGAAGCACAAATGTGCGGTCTACAGAAGGAATCCTATAGCCGCAGAAGAAATTGCGGACCGCAGAATTCCATCTGCGACCGCAAAACAAGAAGAATAATCTAGCAGACCTTTCAACAATGTGCGGACCGCACCTGAATTGTGCGGCCAAAAACTGGGTAAGAGTTGAAGATCAGAGAGCATGCTAAAAGACCAAGTCCAGGAACCTTTATGAATTGTAGACCGCACAAGAATTGTGCGGCCCCAGAAAATATCCTCGCGGTCGCAGTCCAGAAATGTGCGACCGCAGAAGATAGCCTTGTGGCCGCAGTTTTAGAAATGTGCGGCTGCAGAACTCCACTTCCTGCCAGCTGAATAAATTCGTGTACTGCATATGGATTTGTGCGGCCGCAGAACTTCTCGAGGGGCATTTTTGTCCAAGATTGTCGGTCCTGTATAAATAGACGAATTTCACAAAATTAGGTCAAGTTTGAACATTTGAAGTTGGTGTAGCCGTTTTTCTTTACTACTTTAGGAACTTTGACATCATTTTGGTGTATTTAAATTAGATTTCATCATTTTAATCTTTCATTATGACTTT
Organism: Nicotiana knightiana; assembly: GCA_005239525.1. Lineage (NCBI taxonomy): Eukaryota > Viridiplantae > Streptophyta > Magnoliopsida > Solanales > Solanaceae > Nicotiana > Nicotiana knightiana. The sequence goes on from ML439018.1 coordinate 78,193, forward strand.
AATTAGCTTTTCTTCCTTATTTTTCAAAATCCATTATGAGTAGCTAGCCTTTTACTCTGGTTGTGACTCAACCCTAGTGAATAAACCTTATGAGTATCTAATTTAGTGGTTGTTTAGGAGTGGGTGTTGATTATTTAGCTTAGTTCATGCTTCAATTTTAGAATTAATGTTTCCAGACAATTATTCACGCCTATTTGACTCATTCTCTACTTGAGAAAGAGAGACCTAGTCTAGGATAACTTAGCTAACAAGGAATTAGTTCAATTGAGAGATTGATTAACTCAAACAAAGGGTTCAACCTAGAGATACTGAGTGAGTAACATAGAGTTGAGAGCTATAATACACTCCAATCAACAAAACAAGTATTAACGTCTTTATCCTATTAGGAAAACACCTAGGTTATGGTCAGAGCCCTAGGCCTTTAAATTATTTGAACAAGCACCAAAAGCACTGATTCACTTCTACTTTCTTTTCTTGGCTTATAATTTCTAGAGTACAATTTTTATTAGAAATCAAACCTGTTGTGGAAGTTCCATTTAGCTATTCCTTTTGCTTTTGTCAAGTGTATACTCCTAACACCCCTAGTAACTCCATGTGGAAATCGACCCCAACTCTTGTCAGGTACTATTCTTCCAATGATCGTTTCCACTCACTATTGAGTGCGGATTGGACGTGGATCATTTTTTGGCGCCTTGTCGGGGAGTTAAAGTGGTGTTAGCTATATATTTGGTGTGTTTTTGGAATATCTTTTTTTCCTTCTGTGTTATCAACTTGTTTGAGAAATCGTAGGTACAATCATGGCGGACAGTGAGCTCGAAAATTTACCTTTGGGGGATGTGGACATCGAGGATGATCAAGTCGATGAGGTTCCTCTTGAACCTCAAGCCAATAGAAGAGGCCGAGTGCCTCATGAAAATGTTCCCACTCCACCCCCACCTCCACCACGAGCAACTCCACACCGGGTGTTACCCGATGAAGGATATGCTAGTGCAATAGTCCCTCCCCATATTAGGGCGGGCAAATTTCAAATCACCAATGTGATTCTCACTTTTCTAGAGCAATGAGGTTTCTTCACCGATTCTCCAAGTCAAAATGCATACAAATATTTGAAGAGGTTTGTGGACACTTGTTGGGGGAGGAAACAAACAAATGTCTCCGAGGACGCACTGAGGCTAAGGCTTTTTCCCTTCTCTCTACGGAGGAAAGTTTTAGATTGGTTAGAACGTTTGTCGAACCATTCCATTCACACTTGGGATGCGTTAGCGGAAAAGTTTATCTCTAAGTTCTTCTCTCCCGGACAGATGGCTACACTTCGAGATGAGATTTTGCATTCAAGCAAGAGCCCAATGAACCACTACACGAGATATGGGAGCGGTATAGAACAATGTTCAAGGAATGTCCCAACAACGATATGACAAAAAACATGATTCAACAAACCTTCTATCGTGGTATTAACACAACCAACCAATATGTAGTGAATCAACTTGCCGGTGGAACTTTATGACTACGCCTTATGCGGAGGCGTGTGAGATTTTGTATGAATTGGCGGAAATATCATCAGCATGGCAATCCAGGGCTAATTTTCCACAAGGTGATCCAAACGTGATCCACCTTCACAATGAGTTGCATGACCATGGGCAAGTCATTGCCGAATTGACTACCATCATGAATCAACTAGCAAATGCTCAACTTCAACAAGTGCAAAATCCTAAGCAAGTCAATGCCATGGAAGGGGTCAATATGATGGTAAACAACTGAAGGATCAAGAGTCCACAAGTGCAAAATCGAGTGGAGAATTATGTGCAAGTGGATAGTGGTTTTGACCAAGATGATTCTTACAATGAACAAGAAGATGAGGTGCAATATGTCAACAACTTTCAAGGTCAAAGAAACAACTTCCAATTCTCAAACCAACAACAATGGCAACCTCAAAACAATCAAGACAATTGGATATTTAACAACCAAGGAAATTAGAGTGGTGGCAACAATCAAGGGAATTGGCATAACAACAACTATCAAGGAAATTGGAGTGGCAATACTCAAGGAAATTGGGGGGGGGGGGGGGGGTTGGTAACAATCAAGGCGTATGGAACAATAACTAAGTCAACGGGCGGTCGGGGTTTTCAAAGGTCTCGATGTATCAACAACCGAGCAATCCGCCTCCTTATCCTTCCCATGGTCCAAGTTCTTCAAACAATGAGATGGGGCGTATTGAGAATATGTTCAAATAAATGATGGAAAAGAAGGCCTATTTGGATGCCCAAATTGCCTCACACAACACATCGATCCACAAATTAGAAGTGCAAATGGAGAAAATCTCTCAAGCTCTAAATTCTCGTCCTAAGGGGGCACTACCAAGTGACACGGTAGTAAACCCAAAGGGTGGAAACTACATGGGGCATGCCATGGCCATTACTACAAGAAGTGGAAGAGGTGGGAATGTACCTACCTCAAGTCAAAAGAAACTTCAAGATGATGAGCAAATGGTGCAAGAAGAAGAGGTCCCGAACAATGTGGTTCAATCAAATGATGAAGTTCGGATTGATATTGATGATAGTGTGGAAGGGACTCAAGAGGAGGTGAATCTGTCTAGGGATCACATTATTGACATACCAGAACTGGTAGTGCAAAAGGCTAAGGCACCACAGTGTAAGCCTCCACCTCTATACCCTCAAAGACTTGCCAAGAAAAATGGCGAGAATTAATTCAAGAAGTTAAATCAAATGATGAAGAGTCTCTTAATAAATGTGTCATTAGTTGAAGCTTTGGAACAAATGCCCGGATATGAAAAGTTTATGAAGGATCCCGTGACAAAGAAGCGGTCAATGAATTTTGAAACCATCAAAGTCACTCATCAAGTGAGTACAATTGTGCATTCAATGGATCCTAACTTGGACGATCCTATTGCTTTTACGATTCCTTGTACAATTGGAAGTGCAAAGTTTGCAAAAGCTCCTTGTGATCTTGAGATAAGTATAAATTTGATGCCCTATTCGGTTTTTAAGAACTTGGGAATTGGGAAACCAAGACCTACCTTTATGAGATTGCAAATGTTTGATCGTGCTATGAAGAGATCTTTGGGAGTGATTGAAGATGTCTTGGTTCGCGTTGATAAATTCATTCTTCCGGTGAATTTTTTCATTCTAGATTGTGAAGTTGATTATGAGGTGCTGATTATTCTTGGAAGACCTTTCCTTGCTACGAGGAAGGCTCTTTGTGATGCTGAAGCCGGAGAACTTACATTCCGGGTTGGTGATGAAAAAGTGGTTTTCCATGTATGTAAGTCAATGCGGAAACCGAATAACAATAAGCTGTGCTCTTTTGTGGATTTGGTGACGGATGTTATTGTTGATGATATAAGTGCTTTGATCAATGTGGGTAATATGTTGGATGTCGTCTTGCTAAACTTTGATGATGACAAGATGGATGGATTCATGGAATGTGTGAACTCTTTGCAAGGAATGGGGTCGTACAACTATGCACCCCGAAAATTGTCCTTAGGAAAATTCCTCCTACAAAGCCTTATATTGAAGAGCCTCCTACCTTGGATTTGAAGCCATTTCCTCCACATCTTCGGTATGAATTTCTTGGTCCTTGTTTATTCTTTCATCTTGTTTGACTAACGTGCAGGTAGACTCCACTTTGGCGGTGCTACAAAAGAGGAAGAAGGTTATTGGGTGGACTTTGGCGGATATTCGAGGGATAAGCCCCGAGTTTTGCATGCATAAGACCAACTTGGAGAAAGGCGCCAAACCATCTATTGAACATCAAAGGAGACTTAATGAGGCTGCAAGAAGTTTTCATGAAGGAGATTATCAAGTGGTTGGATGTCAGGGTTGTCTATCCCATCTCCGATAGCTCGTGGACTTCTCCAGGTCAATGTGTCCCGAAGAAGGGGGCATGATAGTGGTCACCAATGACAAGAATGAGTTAATTCCTACAATAACGGTGACTGATTGGCGAGTGTTATGGACTATTGCAAGCTCAACGAAGTCACAAGGAAGGATTATTTTCCACTTCCTTTCTTAAATCAAATGCTTGACATATTGGTTGGCCGTGCTTTCTATTGCTGTCTTGATGGGTATTCGGGCTATAACCAAATTCTTATTGCTTCGAAGGATAAAGAGAAAACTACCTTTACATGTCCCTATGGTACTTTCGCCTTCAAGCAGATGCCATTTAGTTTGTGCAATGCACCGACGACTTTTCAAAGGTGTATGATGGCTATTTTCACGGACATGGTAGAGGAATACCTTGAAGTTCTCATGGATGACTACTCGATGGTTGGAGATTCTTTTGATGATTGTCTTGAAAATTTGTATAAAGTGTTGGCAAGAAGTGAAGAAACAAATTTGGTGCTCAATTGGGAGAAGTGTTATTTCATGGTCGAGGAAGGAATTTTTCTTGGCCACAAAATCTCAAAGAATGGAATTGATGTTGAAAAGGCAAATATTGAGGTGATTTATAAACTTCCAACTCCAACTTAGGTAAAGGGTGTGCAGAGTTTCTTAGGACTTGTGGGTTTCTACCAACACTTCATCAAAAATTTCTCTAAGGTGGTGAATCCGCTGTGCAAGCTTCTAGAGAAGGATTCTAAGTTCAACATCAATGATGATTTCATGGGAGCTTTTGAATTGCTAAAGTTCAAGTTGACAACTACTCCCATCATCATCGCTCCAAATTAGAGTGTCTCTTTTGAACTCATGTGTAATGCAAGTGACATAGCGGTTGGGGCTATTTTTGGGCAATGCATCAACACGATTTTTCATCCAATATACTATGCTATTAAGACCATGAATAATGTCGAAGTCAACATCACCATTACAGAGAAATATCTCCTTGCCACTTTGTTTGCAATTGAGAAGTTCCACCTGTACTTGATGGGTGCAAAGGTCATTGTCCACACGGATCATGCGGTGCTTCATTATCTTATGAGAAAGAAGGAATCCAAAGCTCAGTTGATAATATGGGTGTTTTTGTTGTAAGAGTTTGATATTGACATCCAAGATAGAAAAGGGAGTGAAAACCAAGTGGCGAACCACTTGTCTCGTTTGGAGGATGAGGGGAGGCTGCATGATGGGCTTGAAATATATGAATCCTTCCCCGATGAGCAACTCTTGGATATTTCAATGGTTGGTGATTATTATTCAGATGAACCATACCTCTTACGAATTTGCACGGATGGGGTGATTAGAAGATGTGTACCGGAAGAAGTGCAAGGTAAAATTCTTGGGGCTTTTCATTCTTCGCATATGGTGGTCATCATGGTGGAGCAAGAACGACGGTCAAAGTGTTGAGTTTCGGTTTCTATGGCCCACTCTTTACAATGATTCTACTGAGCTAGTGAAAATATGTGATGAATGTCAACGGGACGGTGGAATATCAAAGAAAAATGAAAGGCCTCTCACTACCATATTAGAGATTGATATTTTTTATGTGTGGGGTATTGACTTCAGGGTTCCTTTTGTGAGTTCTTGTGGAAACACCTAAAACTTAGTCGAGGTGGATTATGTGTTCAAATGGGTTGAGGTTGTTGCTCTACCCAACAATGAGGCGAGAAAGTGTGGTGGCATTCTTAAAGAAGAATATTTTCATGGTACTCCGCGGGCAATTATAAGTGATGGGGGTCACATTTTTGCAAGAAATCTTTCGACACTTTACTTAGCAAGTATGGTGTTACTCATAAAGTCACGACTCCCTATCATCCACAAGCTAGCAGTAAAGTGGAAGCCTCTAACCGGGAGATAAAGAGTATTTTGTCCAAAACAGTGAATGCTTATTGGGACGATTGATCCAAGAAGCTTGATGATACATTATGGTCTTATCATAGGACTTACAAAACATTTATTGGAATGTCACCATACCTATTGGTGTTCGGGAAAGCTTGTCACTTTTTGGTGGAAATTGAGCACAAGGCCATATGGGCTCTTATGAAGTTGATTCTTGATTGGGATGTAGCCGTTAATTTGAGGGTTGCACATTTGAATGAATTTGATGAGTTTCAGTTCCATGCCTACACAAGTTCATCCTTGTACAAAGATGAAATATCTTCATGACAAATACATTTGGAACAAAAAGTTTAAAGTGGGCGATCTTATATTGTTGTTCAACTCAAGATTGAGGATGTTTCCCGGGAAGTTAAATTCTAAATGGACTGGTCCTTTTGAAATTGTGGGTGTGACACATTTTGGTGCATCGGACTTCAAGAACAAAAACAATGAAGTATTCTGATTCAATAGTCACCGTGTGAAGCATTATTTGGGAAAGGTTGGAGGTAGCCATGTCGTGGAAGTCATTCATTTCAATTGATAGTATTTTGCGTCGTGCCGCGATGTTAAATATTGGGAGGCAACCCATGTTTCTTTTCTTTTTCCTTCGGTAGATAGGTGTTATTTTTGTTTTGAATTGATTTGAAGTGTGATACAAGGTTAAGTGTGACTACATGAATTGTGGTAAAAAATATGGCTAAGTGTTGAAAGAAGTGAGGACCACACATTTATGGTTGTTGCAACAAAAGTGCAATGCGGCCGCACAATTATCTTGCCGACCGCACAAATGAAAAGTGAAAAATGTCAACTCTCTGAAGTTTAGTCTGTCAGAGAAAAGGTCGATGTGTGACCGCAAAAGGAAATTTGCGACCGCACACAAAATTATGGGGACCGCAGACGAGGTGCCGAGTTAAGGTCACTAGGTAACAGAGTGCGGACCGCATATTGTGCGACCGAACTCGCCCTTCTTCCCCTTGCTACCCAGATCGTATAAATAGAGGAATTAGGGCATTTGTTATGTTTTTTCCCTCTCCGAGCACAAAACAGTACTCGCTTGCAATTTCTTGGCGAATATATATGTCCACACACACAACATCTTTGATCAGTAACTCATCATACTCATTTATCTGGTATGCTTCAATTTCTTGTTAGTTTTTTTCTTTTAATTTGTAGACTTATAGTCATTTTTGGGCATTTATCAATAGAATTTAACTGTGCATTCATGTGGGGGTAAATCTGTAGTGGGTTAATTAATACATGCTCTACAGGGACTATGTCAACATATTTTCATGCCTCTATGCTGTTTCAATGTCAAAATTTGCAAAAATTGCAAAACCTAGATAAAAAAGAAATTAAATGTCTGTAGTTTTTGAATTCTGCGACCGCAATTGAAATTGAGCGGTCTGCAGATTGTGATTTTTGACCAACAAGTGAAAGAAGGGATCTGCGGCCGCAATATAAAATTTGCAAACCGCAGATTTCCCATCAAGGCCAAAAAACCCCTTTTACTGTCATCAGAGAGTCTACACTTTTTGACTGAATTGTGCGGCCGCAGGTCTAATTGTGCAAACCGGAGAAAATAGGTTGCAACTGCACATTAACCAATTATCTGTCATCAGAGATTTGGAACTTTTCAGGATTCATAGGTATGGTCGCAAGTGAAATTGGGCGGACAACACTTCACTTTTGCAGCCGCAAAATAAAATTGTGCGGTCCGTAAGAAAATTGTGTGGACCGCAGATCCTTCTCCTGCAAGCATGCACTGTGAACCACACCGTGTTTTCTGGTGTATACTTTCTTGTCTCCTGTGTATGTTTGAAACATTGAATTGCACCTAAACAATTTCCTTTGCTTGATACAGACAATGGTTCGATCTATAGCAGAGGCGATACTTCTAAAGGGAGGGGGGAACCTTCTCGGGGTCTAGGCAAGAGTGCCCTAGCCCTTGGCCAATGAAAGACAATTGCAAAGAAAGCTACAACCGTCAGGGGGAGAGGTGTAGATTTTTTTGATACAAGCTCATATGTCCAATCTAGGGAAGCATCAAAGGGAAACTCAGCCTCTGTTTAGGATCAGCCGACCATACAGTCAATTCTTCAAGGGAGGTATCAACTCAGGGACGAGTCGTCCTCATCTCATAGCACTTTAGAGGACTTGGAGACTGCTAGTCAGGCTTTTGAGCCATCGGCCACACCTGTCCCTGAGGCACATGTTACACCAGTTCAGGATATCCCGATGATGGAAGAGGGGGAGATGCTACAACTATCGGCCTTGAAAGGTCGAAGAAGAAAGAGGTTTGGGAGGACCGATTGTTAGCTTGGCTTCCTTCACTAGCTTTCGTACATGGTGTCCAGTGAGATCGCTAACTCTCGAGCAACAGTTTCTATTAAAAGATCTAGAGAGATACAACCAAACAGTGTTGAGACAGTTCGGGAACGCAAGGGGTGGATGTGGTTCACTCAAAGTGTGGTCGACGCCAAAGAGTACATGGGCTAGGAATTCTATGCAAATGTGGCTCACATCAAAAAGGGTACAAAAGTGACTAAAGTACGTAACGTGAAAGTGAGATTTGATAAACATACACTCAACACATACTTGGGCTTCGAAGATGTTGAGCCAACGGATTATTTGGAGAAGTATGAATTGGGAGACGTAGCTCGACCTTGGTTAGCATAGATTCTAGCATCAACAGGGCCACCACCTTCATGGATTGCCGCTGGGGTTCCTATCCACCAGAGCACTCTCAGTTTCGAGGCGAAGGGGTGGTAAACCTTTGTTTGCAGCAGACTGGACTCGAGTCAGAATGAGACTTACCTTCTGATTCCATGGTCAGTTCTGGTTGCTTTATTATGGCCTAGTACCCTATCAATGTGGGTGTCATGATGCCAGCCAACATCTTAATGATTTCTCGGCAAGATGACTCGTCCTAATGCAGCTATGCTGAGCCTTCCTCCAGTGTTGAAACTATGCCTTCGCAATCATCCACATCCCTTAATGCAGCTCCTGCCACAGCTCCCATTTCGGCTTTGAAGTCGGTGCCCATGTCTACTGCCCCACTCTATGCGTTACGAGTCTCCCGGACATTGGCGAGCCTCAACAACTGGATGCAGATAGCCACTGCAAAGCTATCTGAACTTATCCAGTATTGTTGCAGCACAGTCTTCTGCTCAGGCACCTCAGTTTCCCCCGACAATTGAAGAAGCTCATTAAGAACTAGAACACTATTATGGCTACCTTGGTAAAGCACGGGTCAGTGATCGAAGAGCTAGGGAAAGAAGTAAAGAAGATTAGAAAGTCCCAGGCCAGCAAGAAGTCAGTAGAAAAGCTCCGGATACAGGTGACCAGGCTTACTACAGCCAAAGATCTCCCATTTGACATGCTGATTGACCCACACCATTCAGGCACAGATCCTACAGCATCAACAACACCGGTGGCACCAGATGGCCAGTCTGTGTAACCAGACTTTGATGTTGATTCTGCCGAGGCAGTGCGTCATATGTTCACCAGCCCAGCCACACCCAAAGTTGAGGATGATGAGATTCAATGGGTGATACTGTGGGCGGTGACATTGAGGGGGACACAGAGATGTCCAAGGAGCTATAGGGAGTTTTCTTCACTCTTTCCCCTTTTTTACTCTTATTTTGTTAAGCATTGAGGATAATGCTTATCTTTATTCAGGCGTGGAGTTTATTGATTATAATTGATACATTCTGATACAATTGGCCTGTAATAACTTGATATTATTTTCTCTTTTCTTATTATGTATATATTTCCTTTCTTTCTCTCATTATGTATATTCATATTATCTTCAGTATCTTTTGCTTATTAGCTTCTTTATTTTTGTTTCTTTATTAGTTCTTTGTTTGATTTAGTAGTTTCTTCGTTTGGTTTAGTATATTTTTTTATATGTTTTAGTAGATAATAAGCCTTTGATTTTCTTAATGCCACGGTTATTTCCAAAGGTAGTTGTTGTGTGAACCGGGTGACTCGTCCCAACGATGGATGGCGTGACAACCTTCTTAAGGGAATGATTCAGCTTTTGTGTTTAGGTAATAATAGTAGTAGTAATGAATAAAAAAAGTACCTAATTAAGTCATGCTCAAAGAGTCAACCATGCTTCAATTGGTACCACACACTTAACTACGTGCTTATGTTTAGAGACAAGGTTTTTGAAGAAATAGCTCTAGTTAGTAACTTTGTGACTCTTGTGTTGACTTTGGCAATCATCGAATGGTTTAATTGGATCATAATGATATTTAAACATGAATGTGGTCGTTGTGGTCCCTCCACTCTTTCCTCTTTAACAATCTGATTGCGTGAGGGGCGAGATGAATTGTTGTTAGTCCAAGTATATGTGCGAAGTATCTAGAACTTGGCCCGAATGTGTTTCAAGGAGAAATCCTAAGTTTTGCTTGGTTTGAGAAGTTATTGTAGGCTCTCCTTGGACCGTTTGAGTTTTCTATTGCGAACCAATGTCATTATACCTAGTCAACACCTTTGAGCCTCTAGCTTTTCTCATTTGATAACCATGTTACAAGCCTTTACCCGTTTGGTCGTGAACCTCTATTGGCACCTGAGCTTTCCTTGACACTCTTGTGAAACAAATGGATTAAAACATAAGTTTGGGGGAGAGATGAGGAACATGAAAAAGGTATCAAGGCAAAAAAAGAGAAAAGAAATGATCTCTATGAGAAGGCAAGAAAAGAAAAGAACAAAAAAAAAAATACGAAAAGTGAAGAAGTGGAAGGGTTAAATGGATCAAAAAAGAGGTAATGATGCCAAACATGGAGAAATCAAAAAGGGAGATAAAGAATGAAATGATCAAGAAAGAGTGTTGTTAATTCTCTCTAGTCCCCAATGAAAAAAAAGTGCCTCTAAGTATTGGCAAAGTGTGAGCCGACAAATGAAAGATGGAGTGCTTAAGGAAAGGTGTAACCACTCACCCATACTGTATCCGACCCTAATCCAAAAGACTTCATTATATCCCGAAATAATTCCTACTTGATTTCAAGCCGAGTGAGATAACATTAGTGGCGATCCACATGAGGGGCAAACCTATGGTACTTGAAGCCGTACTTGTGGCATTCTCTTGAGAGAGATGAGTGAACCTTTAATAAATCTTTAGATTGAGTGCTAAATTTCTTAACTGAGCCTGGAAAATGGAAAGTATAGGAGGAAGAGTTTGGAGTCCATCATGGCCTACATGATAGAGTAAGAGTCCTTGATGAGTAAAGTCAATTGTTGAAGCTCAAATGTCACATTAGAACTATATGTGCATGAATGTTTAACTTGTCGCCTTGTTGATAATACATGAGTAATGTGGGTAATTGTTGGTCCCAACTAATGTGTGGATGGCTCAACCTTGAATCGTTGAAATGACCCTTAACTTTTGGAGGCAGGAACTAATTTATTTGCTTGAGGACAAGCAAAGACTTAAGTTTGGGGGAGTGGATAAATGGGAATTTTGACAACTTATTATCACCATTTAGCTTTTATTTTAGTCCGAAAGTATTGAATTTTGTTCCCTGAACTAATGAAATTATGCAAAATTACAGGAATGCTGGAAGTTTGGTCTCCTGAGATGAAATCCGACTCAAAAAGTAGTGTCCCGAATCACAAGGCAATAAAGGGTGCAAAAGCACAAATATGTGGTCCGCAGAAGGAATTCTGCATCCACAAAAGAAATTGCGGCCCGTAGAATTCCATCAGCGGCCGCAAAACAAGAAGAAAAATCTAGCTAACCTTTCACCAATGTACGGCTGCAGAACCGGGCTAATAGTCGAAGATCAGAGAGTATGAAAAAGACCAAGTCCAGGAACCTTTGTGAACTGCGGAACGTACAAGAATTGTGCGGCTGCAGAAAATTGCCTCGCAACCGCAGTCCAGAAATGTGCGGCCGCAGAAAATAGGCTCGCAACCGTAGTTCAGAAATGTGCGGCCGCAGAACTCCACTTCCTGCCACCTGAAGAAATCTGCGGACCGAACATGGAATTATGTGGCCGCAAAACCTCCCGAGGGGAATTTTTGTCCAACATTGTTGGCCCTGTATAAATAGACGAGTTTCACAAAATTAGGTCAAGATTGAACATCTGAAGTTGCTGTAGCCGTTTTTCTTTACTATTTTAGGAAGTTTCACATTATTTTGGTGTATTTACATTAGATTTCATCATTTTAATCATCCATTATGAGCTTAATTATCTTTTCTTCTTTATTTTATTCAAAACACATTATGAGTAGCTAGACTTTTACTAGGCTTTGTACCCAACCCTAGCGTGTAAAGCTTATGGGTATCTAATTTAGTTCTTTTTTATGATTGAATGTTGATTATTTAGCTTAGTTCATGTTTCAATTTTAGAATTAATGGTTGAAAATATTGATTCATGCCTATTTGAGTTAGTCTCTACTTGAGAATGAGGTACCTAGTCTAGGATAATTTTGCTATCAAGGAATTGGATCAATTGAGAGATTAATTAACCCAATTAAAGGGTTTAACCTACAGATAATAATAACCTGACTTGAGCTCTTATCAACTGTTTCGGTTGATATCCATTTGGACTTGAGAAAGCCAAATTGGGAAAAATCATTCTCTAACCGAGAGGTATTGAGTGGGTAACGTAGAGTTGAGAGCTATAATACACCCCAATCAACAAAACAATCATTAACGTCTTTATCCCATTAGGCATGCACCTAGGTTATGGTCACATCCTTAGGACTTCAAACTATTTGGAAAAGCACCAAAAACACTGATTCACTTCTAGTTTCTTTTCTTAGCATATAATTGCTAGAGTAAAATTAGAATTAGAAATCAAAACCTGTTGTGGAAGTGCAATTTAGCTACTCATTTCTCTTTCATCAAGTGTACACTCCTAACACCCTTAGTAACTCCTTGTGGAAATCGACCCTGACTTTTGCTGGGTATTATTCTTACAACAACCGTTTCCACTCACTATTGAGTGCAGATGGACGTGGATTATTGCACGCTGCAACAGACTGATATTTGAATCAGGTGGCATGCCGCAACATTCCATATTGATTATTGATTAGCTCTTGGGTAAGGATCCTCCCCTTTGGAGTCTAATATTACATCGAGCGCATACATAGTCATTTATATATGCTTTGGTAAAGGGAACTTATGCCAAGCACGCGTACAATATTGAGTGATTGTTTGTGTGGTTAGTGTATTTGATCCAGGAACCCGTACAATACTGATTGATTATGTGTGTGATGGAGAGGATCATTTGGGCCACGCACCTTGAGTGTGGTGAAAGTGAGTGTAACGACCCGATCAGTCATTTGAGAATAAGCATCCTGTTCAGTGGCTTAAGGTCTCGAGCAACTTCGTATATTGTACTAGGACTTTCTTGCGTGGTCAGTTAGGTTTTTGGATGATTCGGGATCAATTTGGAAGACGGAATCTTATTTTAGAAGCTTAAGCGGTAAGAGTTGACTGGAGTTTGCCTTTTGTGTAGACGACTCCGGAATGGTGTTTTGATGATTTCAATAGCTTTATGTGGTGATTTTGAACTTAGGTATGTGTCCAAATTTAGATTTGGAGATTCGTAGGTTAATTTGATGTTTTTTGGCGAAAATTAGAAAGTTGAAGATTTGGAAGGTTGGGAGTTTTTTTTTAAAGTTGACTTTGTTGATATCGGGTTTGGATTTCGATTCCAAGAGTTGTTATAGGTCTGTTGTATAATTTGGAACTTGCATGCGAAATTTGACATTATTCCGTGTTGACTTGATATGTTTCCGCGGGAGTTGTAGAATGTGAGAGTTCATAAGTTCATTAAGTTTGATTTGTGGTGCGATTCGTAGTTTTGTTGTTGTTTATGTGATTTAAGGCATCGAGAAGGTCCCCGTTATGCTATGGAACATGGTGGTATGTTCGGACGGGGTCCCGGGTCATTTCGGACGAGTTTCGAATCAATTGGATCATATAGGGTGATGCTGGTTTGGGCAGAACCGAGATGACTAGGAGTTGAGGTTTTGTGCATCTGCGATGTCACTCCCGTAGATGTGGCTCCGTAGGTGCGAGTGTTTATGCGCAGGTGCGAGTTGGAGATGGATTGGAAGGTTCTGCAAATGCGGAGTTTTTGTCACAAAAGTGATGGCAGGTTCGCAGAAGTGACACCTCAGATGCGGTGTCTTGGACGCAGGTGCGGTTAGATGGGATCTTTGTTTTTTGTGAGTCTACAAGGAATATTCCGCATATCCGGCTTTGCATTTTCGACTGTGAGTCCGCAAAAATGGAAGTGCTGAGTAGAAAGGTTATAAGTCGAGGGTTTGGCCATTTTCTTCATATTTTGAGTTGTAGACTTCAGATTTGAGCGATTTTGAGGGTTTCTTAATGTGTTTGATTGGGGTAAGTGTTCTTTATCCGGAATTGATTATATTTCATGATTTCATAATTATTTTTATTATTAAATTAGTGAATTGAATGAAAGAAAATGGAAATTTTTGTAAATCTTTCAAAAATGTAAAATGAGGATTTGAGGGACGATTTGATATCGAAATTGGATAATTTTGGAATGGTTGGACTCGTATCAGAATGGGTGTTTGGATTTTGTAAATTTTGAGGGGTTCCGAGGTGCGGGCCCGGGATTAACTTTTTGGGTTGACATTTTAGTTTTAATTAAAGATCGAAGCTTTTTTGTTCCGAATTGTTTCATATAAGTTTTATTTATGATATTAAGTTATTTTGGCTAGATTTTAGCCGTCCGAAGATTTTTTCGCACGAGAAGGTCATTTTAGAGTATCGGTCTAGTTTCTTTGAGGTAAGTATCTTGCCTAATTTTGTGGGGGAACTACCATTTAGAATTGAGTCATTTTGCTAATTGTGTCATGTAAAGGTCGTGTACGCGAGGTGATGAGTATGTACACGGGCTTATTTGTGAAAACTTGACCGTTTAGGGATCTTAGAGTTTTATGTTCATTAAAATTGAATTTGTCTTATCATGTTAAATCCTTTATTTACTAAACTCACCTTACATGTCTTATTTGGAGTCGATTGATTCATGTTCTACCCTTGTTGCCGATAAACTCTTATGTGCCTTAATTGCAGTTGTCGCCTCTTTTATTGCATGTTGTCTTTTCTGTAATTGCTTAACCTTGATTGAAGTTATTGTTGTCTTTTCTATAATTGCTTAACCTTAATTGAAGTTATTGTTGTCTTTTTCGTAGTTGCTTATCCTTAATTGAAGTTATTGTAGTCTTTTCCGTAATTGCTTAACCTTAATTGAAGTTAATGTTGTCTTTCATGTAATTGCTTAATCTAATTGAAGTTCTTGTTACCCCTTTCATTGTTGACTTATCCTTATTCGAAATCTTTGATTCATGTTATCTCCCTTATCGTCGAGTTATACTTATATGTAATTATTGTTACACATTATCTCTCCCCTTGTTGAGCTATTCTTGTTGAAACCAATATTACTTGTGGTGTCTTTCATTGTGAGTTCGTTCATCCGTTTCTTGTGTTTTATAGTTCTTGTGTTGATTTACTTGCCATACTCTCGTGTTATTATTGTTGTTATTTATGTATTTAGTGTTTTTTAGCCGAGGGCTATGCGTGGTTGTGGCACTGAAATTATTTTTAGGAAAATTTATGGCATATGGGCACATGTGGTGAAAGATCTTATATTATATTGGTATGTTTTTGGCAAACGAGGTGTTGCTGAGAGGATTGTCGGGATGTTCGCAAGTGAGTTGTCTATGCTATTGTTATTATTTATATATGCACATGCGGCGTGACAAGGCAGGCTATATATGTTGATTTGCGCATGTGGCGAGATAGGGTGGGAATATTATTATGCGCGTGCGGCGAGACAGGACGGGTATTTACTTTATTGTTGTGCACGTGGCGAGACAAGGTGGGCTATGTTGGGGAATGATTTGTGATGAATTGTGATGGCCTATGGGCATTGTTATTGACGATATTTTGTGTAGCGGTGTGCCTACCTTGTGTGAGTTATATATTGCACATTTTGTGGAGATTGTTTCCTCTGTTCCATTCATTATCTCTACTCTTACTTGTTGACTTGAGTTGTGATAGAACACTTGTAAAATTATACACGTAGTTAATCACCCATATTGTTTTACGAAGACGAATCCTGATGTTACGAACCATTTACATGTACCCTCATTTACTTGTCTTCTGTGTGAGTTGTCTATTGGCATGTGAGTTGTCCGTGCAGTCAAAGATCATTGTCATAGTTGGCATGTGAGTTGTCCGTGAAGATATGAAATATCATCACTCCCTTGGCACGTGAGTCGTTCAGGCGGTTATTAATTATAATGTAGGCACAAGATTCCAAGTGATTAGGGTTCATGAACTGGGACCCGTGACTTGTGACTATGAGATGAAGTACCTTGGGGAAATTCCTAAACAAATCTTGTGTGAAAGTAATTTCTCTTATTGAGTTGTTACTTGTTTTCCTTACTTGATTTCATCGGACTTAAATTGTGTTCAGCTTACTCCACGGTGTTATTACCTGTTGTGTCTCGTTGCTAATTGTTATTTTTAGTTTCCTATTACAAGCATTGTTTTATTATCGTATCATGCTTAGCTTTACATTGACATTTTTCCCTATTAGTTTCACATTTATTCTTGTACATGTCATTATGTCTAGTAGGTGTCTTGATTAATCCTCGTCACTACTCCACAGAGATTAGTCTTGATACTTATCGGGTACCGTTATGGTGCACTCATGCTATGCTTTCTGTACATATTTTTTGTGCAGATCCAGGTACTTCGGAGTTGGTTGATTCTAGTTAGTTGTTTGGGCTTTGCTGTGGAGGTTCAAAGTATACATGTCGCCGCGTTCGCAAGTCCCAGAGTCACCTTCTGAATTTGTACTTGTACTATTTGTTCTATTACAGAACAATTGTACTTAGGGATTTTTCCAAGAAACTCACTATAGCTTATGACTTGTACTCTCGGCTTTGGGTATTTTATTGCAATCGAGATTATTGGTTTACTATAGGAATTTCAGTTTCATGCTTAATAGTTGTTTCTGGTTAAATTCTATCTTTTAGTTCAGTAAGTGTTAAGCTTACCTAGTCTTAGTGATTAGGTGCCATCACGATATCCTACAAAGGGAAATTGGGATCGTGACAATGAGTGTACTCGATAATATCTTGGTGATATTAATGACTTGACATGTATATTTGACATATACGCATAAAGATGTATTTTTCTCATGCTAGATGGTGTAATATGGTGTTATTGACTTGACATGCAGGCATAGAGATATATTTTTCTCATGCTAACTGGTAATAAAAAGTATTATCTGTTGTTGAAAGTTTGGAAAAAACACAGTTCTATGATAAACTCATATTTTAGTGATTTCAGTGTAATATTTGGACTTTAACTGTTATACTTGAAAAGAATGTCTAATTTTTCGTAATTGTGAACGAGCTGATCATGGTATCTTCTGAGTTATTTATTGTTACTGGCATTATCATATATATATGTTGTTATTGATTATTGATGTTGATCACTGGCTTTCTTCCGAGTTTGTTACTGCTTTCAACCTGAGGTTAAGTTTGTTACTTGACTACATGATGTTAGTTGTACTCATACTACACTTATGTACCTTGCATGCAAATGTTGGAGCTGAGATGTGGTGGATGACGGGAGCTGGCACTTGAGATGTACCTGCCTTCCTGATTTAGCTACCACTTGTCCTTGGTAATTTTAGATTTTAATTATGTTTATGTACATTCCAAATAGATGTTGTATTTATTTCATACTAGCTTTGTAAATCTAAGATTTAGTGGCTCATGAATTGTACCACCAATCCTTGATTTATTGTATAGAAATTTTGTTATTTTACTTATTGATTCTTATTATTCTCATTTGAGTTGTGTTGACTATTGATTTGACTTACTTAACGAGTTGAGATAGGTGTCATCACAACTAAGTATATTTTGGATCGTGACATAGATGATGATGCATCTTTAGGGTTAATTTTCGTTCAATTTATAGATAGGGTTTGGTCACGAACGGTTGTGTATCATCACACTATCAGACCTGTGAATTAATGAGATTGACTCAGAAGAAAAATCAACAAATAAGACAAAATAAATAAGAAAACGATGCGCTTAGAAAGTATTGGAGATTATTTAATTGATGCACTCAAAGTTTCTCTTGTTTTTTGCTTACGCCAATACGATAATTTACGATGAGGGAATAAAGATAGAACGAATAACAAATTTAATCTTCAACTTGTTCTTAGAAATGATGGAATTGTATCTTAAAAAATTTACGAACTACTTACATATTATTTCTCTTTGTCCTATATATAATTGAACTAATAAGTTGATGGGAGCCAAATTTTTTGGTAGCATCTATGAAGATTCTGTTGTTAAACAATCAAAATTCTTAAAGTAATATAATAAGTAGTTAAAGACATTATAAATATCTTCAATTTGTAAACTTTAAACACTTGATACTGGACGATATATATCTCTAACATCAAATTATACGTGTAATTCGTTCTATGATTTACACGTGGATTGAATAATATTTAAAAACTTTTCTTTTTAAGTGGATATTAGCTGAAACTAAGTAATGGTTCAATGGTTAAAGAGAGGGCCTAGAGTAATTAACGAGCGAGAGAGAATTCACCCAACAGGCTCGAGCGTATGCGTGGAGCAAAATTTGCAAGGTCTAATTAAGAAAGATAAGCCTAGAACAGTAGAATAGGTAGAGAGAATGTTAGTAATCTGCATTGATGTAATATAAAACAATAAATTTTCTTTAAATATAAAAATAATGAGAAATCTTACTAACGCGGGCTCTAGCACGAAATTTATCGGGCACAGTGAGAAACTTGACTAGCGTGTGCTGAGCACGGGCATGCTAGTCCAGGCGTCCTTAGCTTTTCTTATGAAAAAATAATATAAGAATAAACCGAGCCAACTGAATACACAGTGTATCCTTAAGAAAATTATTCTCCTCAAGTACCCGAGATTTTGGAATACATCCTACCAGGATAGAACGAATTCACCAGCGTATCAGTATCAAAAACTCCGATGATCAGCGAACCACTTGATGGTCGTAAAACACACTGGAATATTTTTGCAGAAGAAGAAGAAGAAGATCAGAAAATTTAGTAAGTAAAGATTGTGGGATTCAATGCATATTTATAGCCAATTTGGTATTGTTTCTGAAAAGGTTTTGCAAAGATTGCGGGAAAATTAAAAACGGATTTAAAATAATCTAAATCCAGACCGAACCTTTGTCTAAAAAGATTAATCAATCAATCTTTGACCGAAGCTGAAGTCGAGCCGAGCCGAGCGACGACGACGACGACGACGACGCGAGGCTTGCCTTCTTCTCAACTCTTTAAGAGCTAGAAGAAGAGCTTCTCTATATATACACATAAATTTTTTTTCTTTCTTTCATTGAGGGACAAAGTACACTAATTCAAAATTTCACTTCCCTCTATTTCTTTTCCCATCATTTTCCATTCACTCTCTTTAAGTTACACCAAACTTAAAATTAAGCTACACTAAACTTAAAGACCAACAGAGAAAACGGTTGAAAAAATGAGTTCACTGTAACTCTAAT
This sequence comes from Nicotiana knightiana, assembly GCA_005239525.1. Classification (NCBI taxonomy): domain Eukaryota; kingdom Viridiplantae; phylum Streptophyta; class Magnoliopsida; order Solanales; family Solanaceae; genus Nicotiana; species Nicotiana knightiana. The sequence continues at coordinate 97,531 of ML439018.1, forward strand.
ATAATGGGTAATAACATGAGAACATCTAACTCAAAATCTAATTAAAAAAATAGGTGGAGTAGATCACTAATGAAATTTGCAACAACATTTTTTATCGTTGATTGTCGTTGCCAAAAGTAGTTTTGGCAACAATAAAAAATGCTTTTGCATGTTGTTACAGCAAATTTCGATGCGAAAAATCAGTGCAACAAGAACCGGCGTTGTACTATAAGATACTAGTTCGTGATATACTATTTTTTTCAACCTTCTCCTTTGTCCCTTTTATCCCAGCAGCCTTGGAGTTTTTAGCAGTAAATAAGAATGGAAATATACTATAATAGTATTTACGTGAAAGGAGATTTAGATTATTGTTAAAAGAAAAGGTCTACTCTTTAATCATTTCCTCTGTTGCCTCAATGTTTTGAGAAGAAAGAAGAGAAAAGCAAGCACTTTTGGGGCTCTGATTTATTGCAATGATACAATCCCACATTTTGGTGATACTTCAATCACATTTAAGTGGTTCTTTTACCCGCAACAATAATATGGAAACAAAATATATTTTATTTCTTCTTTTTTCCCCTCTCCAGCTACTAAGTAAACATTATTAACAAATTGTATAGGTTGAAATCAGGTGTGTTCGATTTCATAAATACGAGGAACTGTCTCGAGAGTAAGCTCGTAATGGACCAAACTCGAACTCAAAGAGAAAGCATGAAGCACGAAGATCGAAGTGCTCACTGAAGATCGAGACCGAGTATGACCAACCTCGAGTGAGGCATAATAATGGAACAACGAGATATTAGCAGTCGGTCGATAGTTATGGCGGAAATCATGGGGCAGGTCGAATCAGGCGGTTATTGCCACAAATCATGGGATTTGTTTCCGTAATTAGAATTGTACCTTATTTAGGACTTCTCTGCTGTATAAAGAGAGACCCCATTCATTTGTAAATGATCTATCATTCACTGATTAAAATATATACACTGCTCTATTTCTCTTACTGTTCATTGTTATTTGCTATTGTTCTTATTATCGAACCTCGAGACCATCTCGAATCTAGGTCGAGCGCACTGCTGACACACTGGTTTGATATACTTTATTGTCCAATATGTTCATTTAATTCACTGTTTATCAATTGGTATTGAATTAGATTACGTATCATTATAACCACAATACAAATTTAATTGTTACTCGAATTTTTGGGTAAACACGAATTTTTGACTTGATATAAAATATTAATTTAAGGATAGGCATATCCATTTCTGGCCAAATATTTCTCAAACCACGGGTGCAACGAGATAGAAAAATTACATTCACGATCCTTATTACGTTCCAAATGAGATTGATTGGATGGATTTCCCTTGCCGTGATGATCCGATAGATCATTTTTAAATTTAACATTCAATTATGTGCTCCGAGACTTCGAATAACACTATTCGACATTTCTTGACTTGTATGCGCAGTCCGTATATTTTTCCAAAATTTTTTTATGTGAAACATTGATAAAAATGTAAAATAGTGCTTCAAAACTCATTTGAGTTGACTTCGGTCAACGTTTTGAGCAAACGGATCCGAATCAGTATTCTGACAGTCCCTGTCATGATTTGGAACTTGAGCGTACGCTCGAAATTGAATTCGGAAGTCCCTAGCTTGAATTATCGCCATTTGACGGAAAGTAGAAATTTAAAGGTTTAAAGAATTCCTAAATTGGCCATAATTGGATTTTTGTTGATACCAGCTCCCAATTTGGATTCCGAGAGTTCGATCACTAACAATATTTATGACTTGTGTACAAAGTTTAAAGTTACTCCGAGGTGCGTACGCACGTTTTCCGTTAGTTTTTTGGAAAACAAATAAAAGGTTTGATTTTATAGAGCTTGAATTTCTAAAGTTTGATTGGAGATTTCTCTTTCGTGTAAATGACTCCGATGTTTTGAGGATTTCAATAGCTTCGTATGGTGATTTCGGACTTAGGCGTATGTCTGGATTTGGAAGTCCATAGGACAATTCAGCACATTTTGCCAAAAAATTGGAAAGTTGTTGTTTTGAAATATTTATAAGTTTGACCGAGAGCTGACTTTAATGATATCGGGTTCGAATTATGGTTCTGAAAATTTCAATAGCTTTGTTATGTCATTTGGGACTTGTACGCAAAATTTGAGTTCATTCTGAATTGATTTGACATGCTTCGGCGCGAGTTATAGAATTAAAAATTTCATAAACTCATAAGTCAGAATCGACGCGCGATTTGTAGTTTCGCCATTGTTATGTGTGATTTGAAACCTCTAGTATGTTTGTAATATACTTTGAGACTTTTTGGTATGTTCGGATGGAGTTTCGAGGGGCTCGGATGAGTTTTGGAGTGGTTTCGGACCATTTTTAGGCCATTTTTAACTGATGGTTTTTAGCTACAGCAGTGTGCATCGTGAGAAATTTCTGTTGCATAGGGCTGACTTCGGAAGCTTATATCTCGTAATCTATAAGGAATTTGGAGATGATCAAAAACTAAAAATTGTAGCCCTTTGAGTCTAGTTTCTATAAAGGTAAGCCATGCATCATTTGAACATTTGTACATAAAGTTATGATCGATTTATCAAAGACTCATACTGAAGTCTTTGCCTGGAAATAATGAGGCAAGTCGCATTTCAAAGGTGCGACTTGCCTAGGCAGATTGCTTAAAATTCGAGAGTTCAATGTTTTTGCTCATTTTTTAGTTTTAAGTCTCGGTTTTGGCCGATTTCAAATGGATTTTTTACGAGTTTGAAATGGGTAAGTGTTCTTTGTCCTAAATTGATTATACTTCATAATTTCATACTTATTTACGTCATGAATATGTGAATTTAACTGAAGAAAATGAGATTTTATTAAAATCTTACAAAATGTAAAATGAAGAATTGAAAGGCGATCGATGTCAGAATTCAATAATTTTTGTATGGTTGAACTCGTATCGGAACGGGTGTTCGGATTCTGTGAATTTTTGTCGGGTTCCGAAAAGTGGGCCCCATGTTGACTTTCGGATGACTTTTTCGAAAACAACTAAAATTAAATCTCTTTCTAATTGTGAATAATTTTTAAAGCTCCAATTGAATTGTCGGCCAATAAATTTGCTAGGTTTGATTGATTTGGAGACTAATTCGAAAGGAAAGGCCATAGTTGAGTGATCATTTAAATTGCAAAGCAAGGTAAGTGTCGTGGTTAACCTTGACTTGAAGGAATAGAACCCTTAAACGATGTGTTACGTGAATTTCATGTGTATAGATGTGTAGGCGAGGTGACGAGCGCCTGTATGTCGTCAAATTGCCTGTTCCATGTTAATCTGTATTTCATAAATTGCTTTAATTCATGACTTAATTGTTATATTAATTGTTTCTCTTACCTTCATTGCTCAATATTTGTAATGACCCGACTAGTTGTTTTAAGAAACTGTGTCTGGCTCGGCAGTTTGAAGTCATGAGTAGCTTCACACAGTGTATTATGACTTGCGTGCATCATCGGTTCGGGGTTTTGAGAGTTTCGAAAAGGATTTTCAAGAGCGACTCTCATTTGAGAAGCTCGAATTGAAGGAATTAACCAAAGTTTGACTTTTGAGTATTTGACCTCGGATCGAAGTTTTGGCAGTTCCGGTAGGTCCGGACAGTGATTCAGACTTGGGAGTATGCCAGGAATTTTATTTCGATGTTTCTAAAAGGTTTCGACATCATTTGGCGGAAGTTGGCAATTTAAAGGTTTAGAATTTTCCAAAGATTGACCATGGTTTAACTTTAAGGCTATCGGGCCCGGATTGTAGTTTCAGAACTTAGAATAGGTTTGTTTTTTCATTTGGGACTTGCAAGAAAAATTTGGTATCATTTGGAGTTGATTTGATATGGTTCGGATGCTCGGTTGCGATTCTAGAAGTTCTTGAAGTTCATTGTGATTTTCATGTGTTTTGGCGTCCGAATCGTGATTCTAGAGGTTATTTTGGTGTTCCGATCACGCGAGCAAGTTTGTGTTGTGCTACGGGACTTGTTGGTATGTTCGGACGAGGTCTCGAGTGGCTTAGGTGAGTTTCAGATTGATTTAGGTTGTGTTGCGCTTGGTTTTTATGCTTCGTCGTCGTTTCTTCAAGCATAAATGGTACCACATTGAGAAAATGATCTCCAAAATCAGTTTTTATTAAACCACTAGATTTGTAGCGTAATTACGGAGCCATAGAAAAAAGAATCGTCGAATTTGGACATCGTATGAGGGAGTTATCCTCATTTCCGTGTTGGGGAGACTGCTGGTTTCTAGTGTGGTAGCAATTGCGAAAATCTCTATCGCAATTGTGATGCCCATTTCGAAATTGCAAACTTTGTCGCAAATGCAACCTTTTCCAGCCATGTTCTTGTTTGCAATTGCAAAGGCTTCTTCGCTTTTGCGAGGGTTCGCAATAGACCGCAAATGCGACATCCGCGGCTTATTTTCAGCTGTGTAATTCGGATTTTTGCTTCATTTTACCATATTTTGAACCCTAGGTCCGAGAATGGACGATTTTGAGAGAGAATTTTCGTATCAAATCAATGGGTAAGTTTCTTTAGTCAATTTTCAATTATATTTTGTGATTATACCTTAGATTTAATATCAAAATTCATGAGAATCTAAAGGAAAATTTGGGGGAAATTGTAAATTTTTTCAAAATGTAAAATGATGATTTGAAGGACGAATTGCTATCGAAATATGATAATTTTAGTATGGTTGAACTCTTATCGGAATGAGTGTTCGGGTTTTGTAAATTTTATTGAGTTCCGAGGTGCGGGCCCAGGGGTTGACTTATGTTGACTTTTTCCAAATTGTACAAAGATCATAGCTTTGTTAATTGAAGTTATTTTTCTTGCATTGTTTGATGTATTTAAGTCGTCTTTGACTAGATTGAGCCGAGCGGAGGTGAATTTGTAAAGGAAAAGCTAATTTGAGTATTGATTTCTCCTAATTGAGGTAAATGTTTTGCCTATTTTTGTGTGGGGGAAATTACCCCTTATGAATTGAGTAAATTGTGTTATCTTATTATGTGAAAGCCGTGTACGCAAGGTGACGAGTGGGTACTCGGTTTATATGTGGTATTTGATCGGTTTAGATTGCATATTATCTTCCCATGCCTTTAATTGAATTGTCATAATATGTAGTATCTCGTTGTCAGTCTACTCTTACATGTTTTATCTGACGTTGCTAACACCTAACTGTACTTTTTGTTCGTTATTTGGCCTTATATACCTTAGTTGAAGTTAGTTCCTTCCTTATTGTCTTGTTATCGCTTAACTATTGAGTTTCTTCTGTCTTGTACTTATCTGCTACATGTCCTAATTGTTGTGATTGCATGCTTAGTTATCAGGTACCTTACTTGTTCGGGGAAGTTGTAAAGTTTGTTATGTTGCTCTGGGTTCTATGTGGTTCCTCCATTGTTGTGCACTGATACTCTTGATTGTAGAAATTCTTGTAAATGGAGTTACTGAATTGTTGTTATTGATTTATATTATTGTAAGGGGGATCAGTTTGCACATCGCAACAGGTGAAATAAAGGAGGTGGTGAAATAAGGGAGGATATTTATATTGTGATATTGTTATTATATAGTGGGATAGGGTTGCACGCCGCAACAGGTGAAATAAGTGTGAATTGATATGGTGGAATAAGGGTGAATTATGATATTGACATTATATGGTGGGATCGGGTTGCGCGCCGCAACATATTTTGGGTATTGGCATGATATTGATATTATACGGTGGGATCGGGTTGCACGCCACAACAGGTGTAATAAAGGTGAATTGATATGGTGGAATAAGGGTGAATTTTGATTGATATTATATGGTGGAATCGGGTTGTGCGCATCAACATATTTTGTGTTTGTATTCCCTGTTTGTTGTATTGGGTTTGGTTCTTTCGTACGAGATACTGAGAATTTGTATTCCAGATTCTTTACTATTTTCCGAGGAAGAGTTATTATCGTTGACTTAGTGCCTTGTCATCATTTCCTGAGTTCTTTTTCCTAATATTACCATTCTGGTAAATTAATTTTCTAGGTGAATTTACTATGTTGAGTCATTGCCTCATGTCCTACTGAGTTGTTAGTAATATAATAACTTTAGATAAATAAAAGAATTAATATCATGCTTCCTTGTGTGACTTTTAAGTTAAAACTCGCCGTTTATTTCGATACTTATCATTTTCTACTAATTATAATATTTTACTTCAATTGATATCTCAACTTAATCTCCTTGGTCTGTCTGAGGTTTTTATTTTACTTAAAAAGAAATCATTATTATATTATAACTCAATGATATTAAATTCAGTAGCTTATATGATGTTGTATTTATTTGAAAAAGTTATTTTCATTACCTAAATGATTTCCAAAATAAACTCATTTTTCTCATTGATTTCCTGTTTGGTTCAGGAGTAGTAGTCTTACTTTTGTCATATATACATAAAATCTCTTGAACATCCTAAGTAGCATTTGTCACGGATATTATGTACTGAGTGTCACATGGATTTATCCATGCAAGGTGAGATGGAAAGATGTGGGCACAAGGTGCCGTGTGTGTTAAAGGTTGAAAGATGTGATCTATGGTATGAGATGTAGAGAATTGGGATTATTGGAGTTGTGTATTAGAAAAGATTTGATTGATTGAGTTGACATCGTTTTCCCTACTTGAGCACATTTACCCTTGTCTGTATTCCAACTATGTCGTTGTCTAGTTACTTGGTTATTTCTCGTTGTCTGCCGTGTTTCCATTATCGTTACTACTTTTTGTAATCTGATTACTGTTTGTTATTTGCATTTCTTTAAATATTCCTTTCTTGTTAGCTTGTCATATCCTGCATAGATTTAGATGTTCAGTGAGTGTCTTGACCTGGCCTCATCACTAATGTACCGAGGTTAGGCTTGATACTTACTGGGTACTACAGTGGTGTACTCATGCTACGCTTCTGCACATTTTTTGTGTAGAGCTAGGTACTTCGGATCTAGTATGTTCAGAGACTCATGCTTGGTGTGGCTAGAGACTTCAAGGTACACCTACCGGGCGTTCGGAGGCTCCAAATCACCCTCTAATGTATTTATTTCCATTGTCTCTTCTATTCCGGAACAATGATGTATTCATTATGTAACGTTTCTCCTAGAAAGGCTTATGACTTGTACTACTGGTTTTGGGAATTGTAAATTTTATAGAGAATCCCATTTCTAAAGTTTTACATGTTATTTATTATTGTTATTCAGTAAATATTAGGCTTACCTAGTCCCTAAGAATAGGTGCCATCACGATACCCAACGGAGGGGAAATTGGGTCATGACAAGTTGGTTTCAGAGCTCTACGTTCAGAGGTGCTATGAGTCATAAGCAGGTTTAGTAGAGTCTTGAGGATCGGTACGAAGACGTCTGTACTTATCTTCGAGAGGCTACGAAACTATTAGGAAATTCCACCTCTTTCTTTCTTTATAGTAAGACATTGATTCAGCTCGAAGCATATATCTTATGTCCCTTTGCATCCACTTGTGTATCATATTGCACACTCGATATCAGCTATGTGCCGACTGTTCGTGATGCTGTTGATGGGCTACGAGGGAGCCAGGGATGCTCAAACATTGTCTCAGCGTGTCGTCCAGACTAAGAATGCAGAGTTATTTTGTTACATCTCGCGTTTTCGTACGTTAAAGTTTTGTGTTCAGCTAATCGACGTAGATTCGGGGATGAGATTATCTTGAGGTTAACGTATTTATGCTATTTATAACAAGCGATAAGTAAGTGCCATGAAGGATAAAGTGTACGCTAATTAAAGAAAATGAGTTTCATTGAAGGTTGTCGATTTGGGATAAAATATGGTCCGAGCTATAATACCCGATATTTATGCACTAGTACCATACAAGGTACCATATGATCGTGATAGTATGATGTATAAAGTATTTTAAAAAATGAGTAGTGTTTTAAGTAATTTGAGATAATTCTTAATTATGCAGGTAATTGGTTAATTATCGGGTAACGGGACATTACCTAATTAATTAAAAAGATTATGAGATAAGACCAAACTCCCCCCCCCCCCAAAAACGTGGCAGCTAGCCACATTCTAAAGAAATGACTCTTAGTCATTTCTTATTAGGTGGCATAATGTGTTAGTTACACATTCGCTCTATTCTAATATTTTCCATACTAAAGACTATACAATCAGAATGTTAGTCATTCTTACAATTAGAATGTTAGTCATTCTTACCATCGGAATGTTAATCATTCTTACAACCAGAACGTTAGCCATTTTTACAAGCTTTCAACAAAATGTCTTTCAACCAAAATCCAATGAGAATTATTAGAAGCTTAACAACGTAAAAATTTTGTGATTCTAAAGGAGTACGGTGCAACCTTTTCCAAGAATATCATACGGATTTTTCCCTACTCCAGGTATGTTAAGGCTAAGCTCTTCCTTCATTTTGCATGATCTCGAAATTTCACGAGTTTGGTAACGAGGCATAAAGAAAAATTCATATCCCGAAATTTATGTATAAGTTAAAATATTCTCCTTATCGGGACATCATATTCAATTGAGTATTTCCTTCTTTTTTCATTCATGAGAGCAGAGAATCTATATATACAGTATTACAGTATTTTCATTACCATCGAGCTATAATCGATGGGCAGGCCCCTATTGGGCAACCTCTAATAAGATGGTAAGTTATATACCGAGCCTATTGTGGCCGAGCGCCTATGAGCGAGTCTAGTTGGCAGAGATACAGAGCCTAGTATGGCCGAGCGCCTATGAGCGAGCCTACTACGACAAAGCAGTTATATATATATATATATATATATATATATANCCTTTTTGAATGAGAATTCTCTACCAGCATCTGTGGCAGTACGTTTGGGTTGGACAGTTTGTGTGATTTGGTTGAGTTGGGGAGATGCGGTCCTGATGGATTAGTTGCGTACGGGTGGGTCTCGGATAGTTCCCGATGGTGTTGGCCACGGGTTGAGTCAGTTGTCTGCTACGGGCATGCGGGATATTTTGTACATTATGGCTTTCTCCCGGATGGATATTAGAAGTTAATAGAATATTGGGAACTATTGGACATCATATGCGAAGAGCGTGCATTTCAGGAAGGCACCTTGTGTTATGGGTTGCAGATGTTTGGCTAGTGGTATGGTGTTTACGGGGTTTTGAGGCTTCTGAGGTTCAGATTTCGTAACGCGGCTGGGAAATTTACATGGGTGNTAGCCAAAGTATGACATTATATGTCCAGAATTCTTGAGTCGCAAGTCGGTACGCAAGGATAGATGAGGCACCGGGTTCCGGTCTCACCCCCAGGCTCGGGGCATGACATATTTAGAGACTCTAGAGTTGTTCACATGGGGGTGCGGCGGGTTCTGGCATCTGGTTGATTGGTACGAGCTTGGGAGGGTTTAATTGGTTGACTAGTGATCGCGATCGTTGTAGGGTCATGAGGTGGATGTTGATTTGGGGATAGTAGGTGGTATTGGAGACTATTTGGTTCGCATGAGATTTCTACTCAGTGGAAGATACATTTTATCATTCAAGGCACTGGAGGGAGCGAGTTTGACTGTCACGAAAATGGACGTGCGCTTAGTAGATGACTAGGAGTACTTTGTGATTGGTGTTGTACGAGCTGTAAAGGTTAGTTTTGCAGATCATCAGATGTTGTTTTCTATGGCTTCGTGACAAGTAGGGGATTCCACTAGCGGAATTCAGATTGCAGAGTGAGGTGTTACATCAATTTGGGCCGGATATGTGTATATATATTCATGGTATTGGGAGGTTCCCCAAAATTTGCATATTATTAAGATATGATATCTTGCATGGGATGATGTTGGAGCTTGCGGTGTTTCTACGTCATTAATGCATATGCATTTCAATATTCAAGGGAAGCCGTAGAAACAACTTCAGATTCACATGAGGTCTATTCAGCATGGGCATCTTGGTTGCGGCATTACGGGGTGCTTCAGAGGAAATACGATGGCTTATAAGCTTCTGGGCTACGTGGTTCGTGCTAGGATTTTCTGCATTGGTCTTTGGTTGGGATAATTGTGTATCGACAAGGTGAAGTGCTACCCAGAGGAAAGACGAGGCGTATTCGAAGAAATGGGTCAGCTTTGTGGTGTTGGGTCAGCATAGCAATGGAAGTAATTGGTCCNAATAGAGTCAGTATCAGCAAGTGAGCATATCTTCAGATTATCTTTGACCCCCAGTTGCTTTCAGTTATTATATTATCAGTTCAGTTTCAGCTTTTAGTATATTTCCATACATACTCGGTACATTATTTTGTACTGGTGTCTCTTCTTGGGGGCGCTACATTTCATGCGTGCAGGTTAAGACAGACGGGCGGGTAGACCTCCTCAGTAAGTGTTGCCAGAGTTCAGCTTGATCGGTAAGCTCCCCGTCCTTCGAAGTTGCTGGGTCTAGAAGTTTTGTGTACATCTTGTGTATATATGTAGATAGGTTATGGGTAGTTTGGGGCCTTGTTTCGATCACAATACATCCATCAGTAGAGGCTTGTAAACATATCCTGTCAGTTAGTCCATTATGTTGGGCTTGTAAGCCTTGTATGTATATTTTGTTGGCTTGTCAGTTATAGTAGTTACGACGGACTTGCCGGCCCAGATTTATGTTTACATTTAGTCAGTGTTAGTCTCTATTCAGTTTTATATTTTGCTTCGCAAATTGTCTTGCAATGTGGCCCTAGCCAAAGTATGACATTATATGTCCAGAATTCTTGAGTCGCAAGTCGGTACGCAAGGATAGATGAGGCACCGGGTTCCGGTCTCACCCCCAGGCTCGGGGCATGACATATTTAGAGACTCTAGAGTTGTTCACATGGGGGTGCGGCGGGTTCTGGCATCTGGTTGATTGGTACGAGCTTGGGAGGGTTTAATTGGTTGACTAGTGATCGCGATCGTTGTAGGGTCATGAGGTGGATGTTGATTTGGGGATAGTAGGTGGTATTGGAGACTATTTGGTTCGCATGAGATTTCTACTCAGTGGAAGATACATTTTATCATTCAAGGCACTGGAGGGAGCGAGTTTGACTGTCACGAAAATGGACGTGCGCTTAGTAGATGACTAGGAGTACTTTGTGATTGGTGTTGTACGAGCTGTAAAGGTTAGTTTTGCAGATCATCAGATGTTGTTTTCTATGGCTTCGTGACAAGTAGGGGATTCCACTAGCGGAATTCAGATTGCAGAGTGAGGTGTTACATCAATTTGGGCCGGATATGTGTATATATATTCATGGTATTGGGAGGTTCCCCAAAATTTGCATATTATTAAGATATGATATCTTGCATGGGATGATGTTGGAGCTTGCGGTGTTTCTACGTCATTAATGCATATGCATTTCAATATTCAAGGGAAGCCGTAGAAACAACTTCAGATTCACATGAGGTCTATTCAGCATGGGCATCTTGGTTGCGGCATTACGGGGTGCTTCAGAGGAAATACGATGGCTTATAAGCTTCTGGGCTACGTGGTTCGTGCTAGGATTTTCTGCATTGGTCTTTGGTTGGGATAATTGTGTATCGACAAGGTGAAGTGCTACCCAGAGGAAAGACGAGGCGTATTCGAAGAAATGGGTCAGCTTTGTGGTGTTGGGTCAGCATAGCAATGGAAGTAATTGGTCCTTTTTGAATGAGAATTCTCTACCAGCATCTGTGGCAGTACGTTTGGGTTGGACAGTTTGTGTGATTTGGTTGAGTTGGGGAGATGCGGTCCTGATGGATTAGTTGCGTACGGGTGGGTCTCGGATAGTTCCCGATGGTGTTGGCCACGGGTTGAGTCAGTTGTCTGCTACGGGCATGCGGGATATTTTGTACATTATGGCTTTCTCCCGGATGGATATTAGAAGTTAATAGAATATTGGGAACTATTGGACATCATATGCGAAGAGCGTGCATTTCAGGAAGGCACCTTGTGTTATGGGTTGCAGATGTTTGGCTAGTGGTATGGTGTTTACGGGGTTTTGAGGCTTCTGAGGTTCAGATTTCGTAACGCGGCTGGGAAATTTACATGGGTGCTTCAGTAATATGATGGGATGTTAGTGATGTATCATCCATTCGAGTAGCGTAGTTGAGATTGGGTATAGAAGCTATGGTATTCCTGAGGTTTTGGGGCTGGATGTCCTCATATGCAAACTATTCCTTGTTTGCGAATTGTGAAGAAATGTTGATAATGGGATGACTAATGGCATAAATTGTCGGTAAGTAGCTATGGACTTTTGGAAGGATATTTACCTATTTGGGAATGATCAGGATTTGGTTTGGGGACTATTTGAAAGCCCAACGAGAATGTGTACTTTATACCAGACTAGGTTTGGGTATTCTTGTGAGACTGTTATCACGGTTATGTTACCGGGCAGGACGAATATTATTTGTGCCACTGGCCTATGTTATGTACCTCTCTTATGCGATAATGGGATGTAAGGTTGTATGATTATCTTACGCGCATGTTGTAATTCCTTTCAGGCCTTATGGAGATATGGGCAAGATGGACCCGGTGATGTTGATTTGCTCATTGCACCTTAGTTGTGCTTGTTTCCCTCCATGTTTTTCTATTTCTATTCATTTCCCACAGTTATACTTGTGCACTCTATTGTGCTTGATATCAGCATTCATGTGAGCAGTGAACCCGAGCACTCTGGCTCGATGAGTATCCTTATGTGGATTGATATATTTGGGGTCGGGTTGCACGTCGCAACGGATATTATGTGAGATACCCTTTCCTTGTGTTTATATTGTGTTCTTTTTTCCCTCTGTGGGATAAGTTGATGAAACTATACTTTCTCATTTATATCAGTTGCACTTGTTAGATAATCCTTGTACCTTGCTTTCCATCTATTTTACTACATGTCTGGATTATTGCTCGTTTGGTGCACGGACCATGTTATGTGAGAGTTTGTGTGATTCCTGTCACGACCCAATTCCATATCAGGCTGTGACGGTGTCCATCACCGTTGCGAGACAAGCCACCAACGAATAACTTAATAAGATTTCCATTTTTATTAATTTCCCATGTAATGATTTTTCCTTAACTTAAAAGATTTGACAAGAGACCAATTTAAATTAATACGTGAAACCAGTAGAAATGTTTATAACTATAAGGATAGAACCCAAAAGGCATAAGTCTACTAATACATGCCAAGATCTAGTGTCACAAGTATATGGGCAACTTAGTAGATTATACAAAAGAATGTCTATCCTACTGTCTGAAAAGAAATAGACAGAATCCAAAAATAAAAGAGAGACTCTGGCATGCTGCTGAACGGCTCGGAAGGGCAGCTCACCGTGGAATCTCAACCCAGATCAGGAATGCACGCCGGATAGATATCCAGATGCACCTGCCTCAGATCCTGCACAGTTGATGCGAGACCAAATTGCATAGTTTAACATGTGATATACCTTACATTTTATGTGCTTTAATGATAAAAATACAC